>PVJX010016077.1:0-41154 GCA_004027295.1 Dolichotis patagonum
CCCGTGAGTGAGGACACGGAGGAACCGAGGCCTCAGGCCTGTCCTGCTCTCCTTCTAGCGTTCGCAGGGCCACGCCCAGGTGCGCGATCCTCACCGCTGCAGCCTCTGCGCAGAGTGACAGGGCTTCACGCCCCAGGTGGTTCTCTCCAACTCGCGAATTTTGTTCAACCGCAAGCTTGGCGGTTGCCTCACGTAGCTGCATCCAGGGTTGTGTTGGAGGCAGTGACCGAACAGCTATGCTCCCTGTGTGTGCTCCATGGCACTTCCATGTTGTCTCTGTGTGTCCCCGTGGACAGGGAGCACCTGTATGTACACATGCGTGGAGGTAGTTAGAGTGAAATGTGCCACACTGTCCTCCCTTCTAGGCTCTGTTTCCTTCCTGTGTAAGCCTGGGACTCTGCCTCCAGTCCTCTACTCAAGCACTCCAAGGGGCCCTGGGGCATCGGGACACCCCAGGCCTGCACGCCCTGCTAAAGCGTCTTTTTCCCACCAAGGGGAGGCAGTGCAAGGCTGGGGGTGGTGGGGGCCGTGGGGAGGGCAGTCTGGCCACACAGGGTTCTGGGGTGCCCGCGTCCAGGGTCTCCCTTGGGAGTAGGAGCCCTGCACCCAAGGACAGAGAGCGCGTCATTCTCGGCAAGGAGTCCGCATTCTTGCTTTGGAGCAGGGCCTCGCCCCAGATGCTTCTCAGCCTGGGACTGCAGTGGGGCGACCCAGGATAACGGAGAATTTAGGAAATTCATCTCGACCTGGTGGTCCCACCTCGGGCCAGAAGAAGGGTCCAGATTGTACTTATCTCAGAGTTTGCAACATTGCTCTTGACATTTTTATTCACTTACATTTCTTGCTGCCTAAGAATGTTTCTGCTTCCTCATTAGGCTTAGTAAGAGTGGCTCAGGTGGGGCATTCGAAACTGTGGTCAAGAACATGTCGACATCTCACGACTGGCCTTCCGGTCACTTTCAAGGCCGCGGTTCCTCCTGTGCCCTGGCTGCTTCTCTTTGTTGTGTATGAGTCACTTATATATGTTACTAACCTTGTTGTTTTTCTTATAAGTAATAAGATAAATACTTCTTATGAAGTTTACTTTTTACTTGTCATTTGCTAGTTTTAAAATCATGTATGGACAATTTAATTTTTTAACATTTTCCATGCCCGTTTAACTTGATCAAAAGTGATTTTTCCTTAAACTGTTATTGATTGTATTATATAAATAGCTTTTCTGATGTTTAACTATGTTTGCATTCCTTAGATATATCTGGCTTTATTTACACTTTTATTAGCTTTTTGCATGAATATTCATAAACCAGAATATATTCATAAGCTATTAGTTTATGATAATCTTTTTTTTACACTGCTACAAATGGTATTAGATCAACGTACAACAGCCTTACACATAATTTGGGGCTCCTTAATTTTTTTCCTAGATTTTGAATTTTAAAAAATAAGGATTTTTAGCTTCCTTGAGTAGATGAAATGTGTGTAAATTCTCTGGGCCTCATTCATCTTCACGCTGACTTGGGCTGAGGGCTTGAGAAGGCTGTGATTGTAGGATCACGGTCTCTGATGAGCGGGGGCTGAGGAGAAGCTCCAAGTGTCCCCAGAGTCTTCGACTGTCACTTAGACATCAAAGGCGACTTGGCACAGGTGGTGTAGATGAGGTCATGAGGTGGCAAGGTGACCCTGGACCCTAGTTATAGTCACGCATGTCTAAGAAAAAGACAGGGAGGGATTTGCCAACAGCCAAGAAGCAATGAGATAATGGGAGGGAGCTGGTGTGTGGGTGGGAAGGTGGCGGGGTCTACAGAGCTGGAAGGGACGGGATCCCCTCCCTCCGGAGGCCCAGAGGGCACCGACCCAGTCTACACCGTGACTTTGACTCTGTGGGACTGACTGCAGACTTTGGCTGCAGAACTGCAAGACATCTCCACTCCCCAGATGTGATAAACCATCAACTTGTATCCTGAAGAATCTGAATGCATCTCAGATGCGGTGAACCCAAGGAAATCTGTACCCAAAATACATATTAATTAATTATGTGAAGACTAAGGATAAAGAAAAGAATCGGAAAACAGTGGGAGAAAAATGACCCCCTTTCACAGGAGCCCCACTCACCCCTTGTCAGAGAATCATGCTTCTTAGACAAGGACCTTTTCCAAAGGTCAGAGCTACACCACTCATTTGTATCACATTAATGAGATAAGAAAGTTACAGATGTGGAAAACCAATTAGCAACTGCTAATGGCTGCAGGAGTGGGCTTGGGAGGGAAGTTTGGCTGCACAAGGGGCCTCTGGTGATGTCAGGAGTTCTCAGCAGTGCTTGTATCCGTGTCCCACCCCACTTCTCGATGTTGTCCTGTAAGTCTGTTAGATGCTGAACCTGGTAAAAAGTACTTGGTCTTTTATTTGTTACCTCTCTGCATGAATCCCCACTGAACTCAAAATGAAAAGACTCATTAAGAGGTAAACATGCCTGTTTTGCATGTTCATACAGGGCCCCTTTTGCTACTTTCCACTGTTTAAAAAGCTTTCTTTGTTAAACTCTGTGCTATTGTTTCATTTCCTCTATTTCATTAAGCATTGCATAAAGGCCAGAGTGTATTAGAACCTGGAATGAATATAATCTCTACAGACAAACGTGAGATCTTTGGTGGCCACTTATATTTTGAATCCATTTTTCTTGTATTGATTTTCTGTGTCCTGCACAAAGATCTAATAAATCAATCAGCACCTGAAATGAATTCATAGCATTGGGAGTTATGCATAAAGGGCTACGGAGGATGCCTGTGTGTCCACTGAATGACTTTCTAGATGTTTAGAATCAGCCTTACTAAAATCATTTGGGGTTCACTGACAAAAATCTGGGAAAATACTAATTTGAAGCTACAGATAAAAACAACATCCCGAACGTGGTTATTTCTAGTTTTATAAACTTGCATAAATTTGTTGGACTTATACCATGATTCTGAAATTTTTGTTGGACCCTGAAACGTGGTCTAATTTTTCAACATGTCTGCAAGTGGCGCCCTGGAGCCGAGAGCTGAAGCCAGATCCCTGAAGGCGTGGGGCACGCGGAGGCTGGGAGAATGGGGACTGGCTTGGCAATGGCCAAGTTTACTTAGCTTGATGGTTATGGAAGGCCACAAACGGCATAAAAAACCTTAAAGACAAATGGAACTGTTTGCATTTATTATACACTCAGACAGTCAAACAAAATCCCATTTCTGTCTGTTTCAGTCATGATTCTTCAATCCCATTTTCATCCAAACCAACCTTCGGGAATATTCGGTGACATGTTCCACATCTTGGTTGTCCAGCTGCGGCGACCGTAGCACTTTGCTTTCCAGGAGGTATAAGTTTATTTTATAGATATTTCATTTATTTGAACCATACCTAATGAGCTAATGGGCACTTGGAATATTATTTTCTTCAAATATCTTTTCCGGGATTTATGCATTTTTAAATTGATGCACCGCTCATCTGCACGTGAAGGGAATTGGAGCACTTTGGGGGAGTTGGCTTGATTTCCTCTGGTGTGTGTTTCCCCTGCTGCCGCCATGGAGCAGGAGGGCTTGCACTGCCAGAGGCACTTTCCTCTGCAGTTTCCACTGGCCTTTGCCTGGCTTGTGCTTTGCACACAGCTGCAGTCTAGTGCTGCGTTTGCTTGGTCCCTGTCACTCTTACCTTCTAGATCTGCATTTATTTCCTTGTTTCCTTTCTGGCTGGCGCTCTTCCTGAAAGGTGAAAATGCTGGGTGTCTTCCAGTGGGCCTCTGCCCGTCATAATAAGAAGTACTGTTATTTCACTTTAGAGTGTGGTCATTATCTGTCTCCAGTTGGTTTTGTAGTCACTCTTCCGAGGAAGCGTTGAAATGTCATGTGCTGTAACTGAGCTCCATGCGCGTCCCTGGGCCCCGAGCTCTCTGACGTGCAGCACCTCCATGTGGCTCCCTGATGGCTGGACCCGATACTGAGGCTGACAGTGCACAGACAAGATTTCCAAGTGCTGGACGCTCTTGCCAACATCTGGTCCAAATTGTGGAGATATTTTGGAATGAGGGCTTCCAACGGGGCTTTAATAACTCCAGGACTTCATCAGTTATCTAGAGAAACACTACTGTCAGGATTCGCTTCAACAGAGGTCGTCACAGTCTGGCTCCATTCGCACCGTGCGACTGCTCAGGTCCAAAGGCCCACGCTGCCCTCGCCCTCTTGGCCCTGCCTGTCAGAGTCAGTGAAAAGCCCAAGGGCTCCTTTCTTGGCACTGTGGGAGGTTGCAACAAGCAGGCAAGCTATACCCTCCAAGGGGCAACCCGGCCACCAGGAAGCTCCGCTCTTCCAGGCCCCCTCCAGCCGCACTCAGGTCCGCTGGGAAATGTGAGCCGCCCCACAGGACGCCTCACCTTTTCATCGTGGCACTATTCACACCGTCTCAGCGGAAGGCACAGCTGGATGGAGGTGCTCTTGGCTCTCTGAGGTTACTTCATGGGTGCTTGTTGTCACTGTGGCTACTTCTGGGGAGCCATAGACTCGTGTACTCAGAGGAGCCTACAGGTCCCCCGGCTCTGTTTCCACTTCAGGAGAGACACCTTTCCTTATGAAGCCCTCCTCATCACCCCTGGAGACTGGCTCTCTGTATTTGTTATCAAGCGCTACCGTCATACTTGATGACTCGTGGAACTCTCTGAGCTCTGTGGTGCTTCCTGCTGTGACTCATGGCACCTCCTTCTCCATGTTCTTTGGTGTCCTTTCCTCTCAGGCTGCCCCTGAAGCCTAGTGGGCATTCACATCACAGGGGGGCCAGGGAGTCGCTGCCTGTCTCACTAGCGGTTATAAGGAAAATCTTCAAGTGTTTCCTTAGAAAAACGAATGGCTTCACTTCTAAACACAAAGAACGGAAATTCAGTAACCAGTGTATAATTCTAAAATGTCAAGTGTGTGCTGGGCATAATATATTGTGTTTGTACTGGTAACTGTAATTTTGAAAAGTGTACTGAATATGTTAAAAGAAAATGTCATGACATATGAGATAAATTTTAGAACTGTTCTTCTTTCTAATTTAACTGGAAGGGGGAAGGCCCCGCATTGACCCCTGCTTCCGATGAATGTTTTTCTTAATGCCCTACTTAAAGATATTGCTGGAAATCAAGCCAATGTACTTCATTAGTGAGGGAGGAGGGCAAATGTCTCGGAAGACATCATAAAACACGCCATATGCTCAAGGAATTCCTCTGAGCTCTGCCTGACGAGTAATAGCTTATGTCCCATAGCTATTGTTTCAACCAGACTTATTCACTCAGGATTCTAAATTACTACTCACCAATATATTAATTTTTGTTGTCATGTGGTATAACCATTATATTTAGAAAATATGATCACTCTACCAATGTTTAACAACTGTGACCTTGAAACTGGTCCCTTAGCTGAGTACTGGGACCAACCTTCGACTCCATCTTTTGCATGGCCCCATTCCCGAAGGACAGGTCTGCAGGGCATTCAGGAGTGCTCGCCCTGAGCTGAGCGTTCAGCGTGGCTCCAGGGCCTGGGGCAGGTTTCTAGGACAACTACAGTGAGTAGCCCACAGTAGGCAGTTCTGAGAGCAGGGCTTACTCTCTGAGCGTGGGGGCTGGCAGAGAGGAGTGGGCTCCTTCGGAAGCCTCCAGGGAAGCCTTGGCTCCTGGACTCTCTCCCAAGCTTGCAGGTGAGCATCTGGCTCCTGTGTCCCTTCCCAATCGTCCCTCTACGCGTCTCTCTCTGTCTTCATTTCTATAAAGATGCCGGCCAAACTGGGTTAGGGTCTAAGCCAATGGCTTCCTCGGTACAGATCTTTAATCCTAATAGGGGCACTAGTGCAGGAACAAGTCTCAGCTTAAAAAATGATTGCTGGAACAATTCAACCACATGCCCTTTCCAAAAGCCACCTTGATTCTCCCTTTTCTGAGCTGTGATGGGTATGTGTTTTTACGTGAAATCAAACGGTGAATTTCTCCAGGGGGATCTCCTTCTGAGGGTTGCAGCCATTGTTGACTCCCTATGGTCTTGTTTTGAGGTCCTATATCATTTCTATTGTTTTGTTGGGCTGGGTTTTATTCTCTCTTGTTTTGTTTGATTCTGTCAAATCTGATGGCAGGAGCAGCTAACTCAAAGATAGCAAGATATGTTATGGTAACCATTTTTAATTTACTATTAGCTTATTTTGAAGTCCTTTATTGCATACATTGTTTTGTTTCTATTCTGTTCTGTTTGATTTTTATTATGTCTGAAGGTATCTGTGGCTATTTTGAAGACATCAAGAGGCATTATGGTAACTATTGTTGATCTTGTAATGGTTTGAAGTCCTGTATCTCTTACATTGGTTTACTTTGATT
This sequence comes from Dolichotis patagonum, assembly GCA_004027295.1. Classification (NCBI taxonomy): domain Eukaryota; kingdom Metazoa; phylum Chordata; class Mammalia; order Rodentia; family Caviidae; genus Dolichotis; species Dolichotis patagonum. The sequence continues at coordinate 6,365 of PVJX010016077.1, forward strand.
GGTTTTATTCTGTTTTATAAAAAAGATGTTTAGCTTTCATGATTATTTTAAATATATGCAAGAGTCAGAAGTCACACAGTGCCAGGTCTGGTGCTGTCGGTGGATGAGGACGCACTGTAACACTTTTCCACCTGCCTGTCAGTTGGGTGGCAGCAGGCAGCGGCGTTCACCACGGCTTTGATCTCGCCTCCTAAGGACGCTCATGAAGGAGACTGAGATCTGCTCCACAAGGTGACAAGAGGGACGGGCACCTGGGTTGAAAGCTGGCACTGTTTTGGGGTGATTAATGGCAGTGGGGCTTTTGTGTAACAAATTTTTTTAAAAAAGACTACGTGGCTGTTCACTGTGCTCTTGGCTCACCTTTGTATCCTGGGTTAGACTTTAGTTTATGGTTTCGTTATGTGAGCACATTTTATAAAATGAATTCAGGATTAAGCTGTCTTGAAATAATACTTTGTGATACAACTTGATAAAATATGTTTTCATACTTATTAGAGTAACGCAAGCAATATCTGAACCCTAAAACAACACAGAAAGCTTTTCCCAAGTGTGTGGCCACGTCGTCCGTAGCATCTTGGCCCTTCCAACGTTTTGGTAATTTACCGCACTGCTCTCACGGGCATCTCAAACCACGCACACAGTCACAGTTGAGGGGAAGGTAACAAATCGCAAAACAAAGGCGACCCATTCCCATCCCCAGACTTCCCACCCTGCCATCAGAGGAGGGCCATGCACACTGTTAGCTGTTAGTGGTTAGCGATCTCATCTGACGTGTGAGGGATGTTAGATCCCTCCCGCATAGATGCGCTCAGATCTGACTGCAGAGGCTGGGAACTTGGATCTGATTCATTGAAGGCCAATGTTGGGCTTGAGGTTTGGGGTAGGGTTTCTGAGTGTCTTTCTTCTGTTGTGTGGATCCGGTGCTAATGGAAGCCCTGTCCGTCCACTGCAGATCACTGTGGGAAACAGTGATGCAGGTGGAGGAGGAGGAATATGCAAAGCTGATCTTTGAGTTGTTCAAGTCCTCATGGTCCTGCAAAATGCTCCGTACAGCTCCGTGCAAAGTACATGGGCATCTGAGAACAGTGCTCCATCCTAATATCTCTGCATCTTACAACCTTCCACTTACAGTTCTCACAGTTGATCCTCTGACTGACACAGAAAAGAGTCTCAATAAATTGTTTAGTAATTGGGAGTGGGCTTAATTTTCAACTTACCTGGGTTTGGAGCTGTACAGGGGTTAGCAAAGCACACCTCTGGGTGGGTTTAGCTGGTCACAGAGGTGTGACCTCCAGTATTACATGTGGCCCTTTCCTTCCTCTCTGGCTCTCACCCCTTGTTCTACTTCCTGGCTGCCAGAAGCCATCTGGAAATGCACTGAACCCTGTGAAACCGTGAGCTGAAGCAGGTCTCTCCTTTACATTGCAGGTGTTTGCTGTTGCATCCGAGTGGTGGGAAAGCTGACGAGCACTGCCCTCCATCAGGGAGCATGCTCACAGAGGGGCGTGCGCGTGCGCCAGGTGAGGAGAACCAGCTGCTGTGGGCTTGCACGGCAGTGATGCTGGCGTATGGCCAGCGAGCAGCTGCTGTCACCTGCGACGGCCCCGGGTGACACCGCACCAGAGAAGCGTCCAGAGTGACAGGCTCCTGCCGGAGTCCCCATCCTTGGCTCCCGCCACCAGAGGTAACAGGAGCTCATGTTGCAGGCAGGCAGGAGTGTCACCAACATATTCACAGTTAATTTTAGAACCGCTTTAGCCCCGAGATTAAAAATTTAGACCCGGATAGAGAAAAAGTCATGAAAAATTACTCCAGCCTCATTGTTTCTCCTTTTGACAAATCTTTGACGCTTGTGTGGTTTCCAACAACAACTTGGAATACTAAGTATATTGGCTTGAAACAAAGGTTTGAAAGACCATAGGCCTGTCACAGTATTCAGAATATAAAGGAATTTTTATGTCAAGTATCTTTTTGTTTAAAACAAAAAAATGTAGGCAGAAGATTTCTGCCACAGTTTTATATTGAACTTGATATAGAATGACAGTTGGGTCATGTTAAATACAATCAGTGGCCAGTCAGCTTGAAAATCCAAAACTTTGAATCCCATGAAATGAGAATAATTTCCTTCCACTGAAACTGTATCTTTCATAAGTGTATGCAAAACATACACACTTGATCTGCAACAAAATACTAGGGGAAATGCATGTGTTTCATCTACACAGTCAAGTAAGAGCTGTTTGCAACATGAAATTCGTTTGTAATATTCACAAAATTACTTCTCTATCTTAGTTCATAAAATAAGTATTACTCAGGAACAAAGAACTATCTCCTGATTTCTCATGTGGATGCATCCTGAAAAGCCCTTTATCGCCAAATGCTGCTTTCTTCCATGAAGAGTTCTGAGTGTTTCTCAGAATTATGTGTTACCTCCTCTTGGGGGAGTTCCAGGCTTGATATCAAGATTGTGGAAGTGAGCACATCCCGTCCCTTAGCGTGTGGATCCCTGCTCTCCCGTCCCCTGTGCACCGGGTCTCTGCCCCCAGCTTATTCTCCCTGAATGCTGCTCCTTCTCACCTGTGAGCCTTGCCTCAGCCCGGAAGGCCCTCCTGGGAATAACACCTCGTCTCTTTGCTCACTGTTGTCCCTCGCAGTGGCCACATGGGTCCCGTTACCAGCTCTTCCTCACTGTGTCACTCTCTTCTTGTGCTGGCAGGCAGCTGTGGTGATCAGTGGTACTCTGTTAAGTCACTTGTAGAGAGGGGTGATGACCATGAAACTTCTGCAAAGATGAAAGAGAAACACATTTGTCTGCTCCCTCCCCAAAGAACAATGGAAAAACCTGGGTGTTGTGTGCAAAATTAATATGAGAAGACTGACATATGGGCAAAAAGATAACGATTTCACAGAATAAAATATTCAGGTGTCAAATCCGGACATGAGAATGTAAATCATTGGCCATTAGGGATTTGCAAGGCAAAACCCACTGAGACAGCATAGCATACCTATCAGAATAATTCAGATAAAAACAAACATGGTCACGACATGGAAATCAGATGAGTATGCAGCCAAATGTCATGGCCACTTTGGAAGACAGTTTGGTCATCCCTAAAAAAATCTAAACACAAAGTTACTACATGACCCAACACCTGCACTTCTGAGCACTAATCCCAGTAAAAGTTTTAAAATATATGGTCCCTCAGAAGTCTACCTACAAAGGTGAGTGGCAGTTTTATTTTTTAAAGCTAAAATGCAGAGACACTCAGAGGTGTTTCCTCTGTAAACGTCTAAGCAGACAGTGGCAAATCCATACCATGGAACACTACACAGATGTAAAGGAATGAACCTTTGAAACTCAGAAAGGTCTCTGGGTCGTTCAGTGAACAAATAATAAAGCAGATCTTAAAAGGGCACATCCTGCATGATTCCATCTCCATAGCGTCCTTGTGATGACTACATTGCAATGGAGAGGTTAGTGGTTGCCAACGGATCCGAAGCGGCAAGGTCAGGAGTGCAGCAGATGCGGCTGTGGAAGAGCGGCGGGGGCGTCCAGTAGTGATGGACACAGCGTCGAGCTTGGTCGTATCGAGGCCAATCTCCTTCTCCTCTTGGTGCGCCATAGTTTATCAGTTATTATGTTTGAATAACTTGGTCAAAGTTACATGTGATTGTTCTTCATTGTTTTTTTTTTCTCCAATTGCCCTTGAATCTACATCATCTCAAGATTTTCAGAGTTTAACCAAACCAAAGATGTTGCAGCTTGCTTATGGCTCTAAGGAGGTCAACAGTTAATGCACATTAATCAGTAATTATTCTCTAAGTTGCTTTCAGTAACCAAAGAATATTTTAAAGTTCCATTTACTCCTTGAGATCTCATGAGTATCCTATTTGGATCTGAGTTCCTGGCAAGATTAAGTTCATAAAATTACTCAAATGTGCTCAAACCTGGCAATCGTCCCTTGTTTGCTATTATGTGCTGAAATGCACCCAGAAATTGTCTAGGATAAGTGGAAAGTAATTATATATTTTAAGGTCATTTTCACTCATGTACACAGATTGATGGATTAAAGGGATAGATATTTAGTGTTCTTTCTTGGATAATCTGGGTTACTTAGCCAATTCCTCCCTGCTGACCCTTACAACTAAAAGGAGAAGATGTTTATTTTGGCTCACAGTTTATAGAGGTTTCAGTCCATGGTCAGCTGGCTCTAAAGCAGTGGGGTGTGGGGAAAGGGCTGGAGCAGAGGACAGCCAGGGAGGAGCCAGGAAGGGACACAAAACCTTCCAGGTCAAGCCTCTGGGGACATCTTCCAACCAAACCCCATCTCCCAAGATCACATTTAGCCACGATGCCCCCATGAGCAAATTGTGTCTCAAAAGCCTGCCTCGGAAGGGCCAAGGATACAGTTCAGCAGCACAGCACCTGCCTAGCAAGCAAGTGCAAGGTCTTGAGTTTGATTCCAGATACTGAACAAACAAGCAAACTGCACAAGGCTCTTTGGGCAGATCTAGAGGCAAACCGTACCATGTGTGGCCTGCAGCTGTCCTGGACCATCTCCATACCAACTGTGGCTTTCCTTAGAATCAGCGAAGGAAACATTGACCAGGGGGTTCCTCTTCTTACCCTTGTCCTCCGACACTAAGACATGATTAAAGATGCAAACCCTGGATAGACGGGCGTAAGGGCATGGCACTATTTCGAAAGGAGGTAGGCTTTTGAAGTCACCTGTCCAAATTGTCCAGGCAAAGCCTGTCTCTGGCAAGTGGTCCCTGCCCAGGTTCTCAGGCTGAGCCCGGGCTGGATCGGGCAAAGCCCCTGAGGCCAGCTCCATCTGTCTGAGGAACCCTGTCAGGTTCCAGCTTCCATGCCATCGTCCAGTGTGAGGCCACGGGGCCCTTTTGATGTCGCCATTCTGTTGGTAGGCCTTGGGGATTGAGACTGAAACCCCTGTGTCCTCAACCCGGTGCCTTCAACAGATGCATCTTTCTTACCTCCGAGGAATTTCAGTAAGTTTATCGGAAGCTTACAGATTTGAACTGCATATGGAGTACACATAATGATAAACTCACAAGAATTTAACTAATCGGGAGACATGGGCCAACTGATTGTCCTTTAAAGTAGACTGATTATTATCCAGTCCAACTTTTAATTATTAACAGAGAATGCTACATTTAAAAATATTTTTCAATGTAAAACTTCAAGGTTCTCGTGTCTAAGAAATGTTTTGGTAATGGGGCCCCTGGAAGCAGCCAGAGTACACAAAGTGTGCGGCTGTGCAAGCTTCATTATGTTCCCAGCAATGTAATAAAAGCAGCTCAGTCTTTGCAATCTGTCAGATGCGGGCCTAGATTCCTGATTTGCCCCTTACTAGTTGTGAGACATTAGGCAAGTTGCTAGGCTCTGCTGAATCACAGCGCTTAACTTACAAATTAATTTACCACAGAATTGAGAGAAAAACAGAGAGATGGTTAGAAAATTATAGGCTCAGGTTACAAAGTGCAGAGTTAGAACTCGTAAGAAGTTACAGTAGCTGAGATTAACATCACTGCCACCGGGCCCAGGGTGGAGGCACACTGCCAGGTGTGCTAGAGGTGCGTGAACTTCAGGTGCGCGGGGCACAGTCTGGTGCAGGCAGGCCCTGAGCTGAGCTGGAGGGTGAGCAACAGGGGTGTTAGCATATGGAAGACGTGGGTGTACCTGACAGATGTCATAGATCCATTCTAGATGTGTCCTTCCCTCCGCTCAGATGACAGCTACTTGGAAATTGACTTGGCGGGGTAATGAGACCCAGGAAAACTTCAAATAGCTCGTGTTTTCAACGCCCCCAATCTTTGCACAATGATTGCGACGTTGAAATAGGATGCTGGATGTGCATAGGAGCAACGCTTTCTTAATGTCTGTCTTGCTAAGCAGGTGATGTCATCTTCCAAATAGGGTCTCTTTTTGAAAAAGAAGAAAGAAACAAGTGCATTACTGGGCAAATTCACGACTCGCTGTAGCAATATGTCGAACAAGTTATACCAGTTCCAAGTGCGTGCAGCTGAGAGAGAGCCACACGCTCCCGAGCTCCTCCCAGAGAGGCCACTTTGGAGTCTCCAGTGTCCTTGATGTAATGAGTAAATTGTTACAGATGCAGATGGAGCGCCATCGAGACACTGCAGTCCCTCAGAGGTGACCATATGGCTCCCTCTCACCCCTTAATATTTAATGACAGTGCTTGGGCATGCGCCAATTATCTAAAAAATAACTTGGAGGAAAGATCCTTGTCACCATAACTTTTAGAAGTGCAATCAATAGATTCCACTTTATGAAAAACTCCTTTTTTAACTTAGAATTTTCTTCGAATTTAAAATGTTAGCTAAATATTTTGGTTCAACACCAATTATCCTTCGGGATGAAGCAATTTTCTTTATCAGAATGACATAATCAATCCAAAGTCTCTTCTCAGCTTTTATTTATGTGAATCAATCACAGGCTAGAAATGCTAAATCATAGCCAAACAGCAATACTGAGAAACAGCCTGATAAAATGCTGCCTTCCAAAATGCAAAATCCAAACCAACAAAACCAAAATATTAGTGGGCTCTATTTACTCTTTCCTTTTACTAGGACACGTCTGCCGAGCACAGCGCTTTCATTCTTGGTGGGGGCGGTACCTGTGCATAAGGCCTCTTCTTTCTCTTTTGTGCTCCTCTTCCTGCCCTCTTGGCCCCTTCCCATATGCAGGATATCCAGCTCCCTGCGTCCTACTATCTGCCTTTTAATTTGTTTTAATCTATTTATATTTTGAGTTTCTCATGTAAGAGCAAACACCAGTGAGGTTGTGGGGGGAAGGACCCCTTCTCCGTTACTGATGAGAACACAACCAGCACAACCATGAGGGAAGCCAGTAGAGTTATCTCTTAAAAATTTCTTACTTGTGGTGTTATTCTATTAATTGCCCAAGGAGCGCGATAACCAAATGCAACTTCTAAACATCACTTCCCTGGATTCCGGTGCTCTTGTGTGTCTTTTTCTTTGTGTGTTCGTTATTTAGATAACGAACTTTTAACGTCAAGAAGCATTTGTGCGAGTGCATCTACGAGCCACCCCGCTGTCCTGCGGAACGCTGTGGAGAGGTCACAGGTCACAGGCTGGGAGTTTAGGCGCCTTAGCAGACCTGTGCCCCTGGAGATGGGGACGCTTTGCTTAGGAAACCCTGGGCCCCACCGCAGAGGCGCGAGGACAGCCTTACAGCTGCGGAGTGATTTCCTCCTTCGTGCTCGGCTGCCGGTGCCGGGCTTCAGAGTGTGTGCTTCAGCAGAGCAGCATTGCTCTTCAGGGGGACAAAAATTGCTTCTTTGAGGGCCGTGTAGACACCCGTGTTGGGCAGCACCATAGAACAAGAGATCCTGGCTGTGGAATCCAGGAACAACTCGGCAGGACTCAAAAAACGGTAGCGTCTCTCGTCAGTGATTTTCATTAAAGTCAACCAAACTTCTGAAAATATTAAGTTTAACATCCCAGAAGTAAATAATTCATAAATTTTAAGTAACTTTTATCATAGTATATTCTTGTAATTTCTGTTTATTATTGGTTATTGCTCTTAATCTACTCATGTATTTCATTCATAAATTAAAGTTTCGTTAGGTAGGCACCTATGTGTAACAATACATGGCTTTGCGACCATCCCTAGTCTTAGGCGTCTGCAGAGACTCTCGGAACAAATCCCCCACGGATCAGAGAGGCTGGCCAAGAGGATGTGATAGAGATGGGCAAGTTCGTTTTAGGAAGTTTTACTGAGTTCACCAAGGAATAGCTGTATGATTTTAGAAATATATTCCTATCTCCTGGGCTTAGTGCAACAAACCCGCACAAGAAGTGGGATGACACCCAAAAAGAGGGCCTTTAATTAGGGGTAAATAAGGATATCGGGGCACAGGATATAGAAATATTTCTGTAACTGAGTATGCACTGCAAAGATTCCATGAAAATTCCATGAAATAGTAGGTTGACGTTTGAGGACTTTGGTATGTATCTTTCTTTCTAACTAAATATGGCCCAATTGAGAAATGAAAAAATAAACTAATAGAGATAAAAAAAGATCAGGTCTATTCCTGACAAAGCTCTGGGGAAATGTAGCTGGGCTTGCCAGTGGTAACAGATTCAAGTCCATCTTTGGTGACACAGGGTCCGTGCTCTCTCTCCCTCTACGCTCTTTTTTCCCTCTGAAATGTGGTATCTGAAGGGGAAATACAGTGTTTCATGTCTTTTTCAATCTCAGTCATGCAGGAAAGTTAAGCATACACTCAGGATAGGCTTCCTCAAAGAGAGAGAAAAAGGAGCCAAGAAGATGAATCCAAAGGTCTCCACCCAGCTGAGAAAGTCTGGCAAGCACGCCTTTCCTAGCAGAATGAGAGAGCGCAGAGGTGCACGGGGAGTGTTACCTTCATTACTGTCCCTCCACCTGGAAACTTGGAGCAAGAGAAGCAAGGTTCCATTTTAGCTTCCTCACTGAACTGAGCCACTAAATTCATGATCACCCAGAGGTGTAGCAAACCATTCACAAACCAAACATGCTTGTTTTAAGGGTCCTTTCAAAGTGATAGTGCAGACTTTGTCCCAGAACATACCAATATATCACTCCATATTCTACTCCTCAATTCAAGTCTTACAGGTTTTATTAATATAGCTCCTCAGAAATTCTTCAAAGTGATGGCAATAGTACAAATAATAATGAACACATACTAATATAATACCAAGAACACATACACACAAACCCTGCGCCCTGTAAAAGGGGATTGGGAGTGGGGAGAGAATCAATGATAAGATCCTTGCTGATTCCAGAGGCTGATTCCAGACACCTGTCCTGGACAAGTCCCAGGCTTGGTGTGGGCTGCTCTCTGTGAGGTGCAGAAGGGCTGTCACCCAGGGGTGCCGTCCTCACACCTGAGTGAGTGGAGATCTATGAGAATGCTTTCCTTCTTTTCTAGTCCAATATCGAGTTGAGTTGAATTCAGTTTACAAAATATCGAATATTAAGCAGGTAACATGATCAGCAAAGACCTGGTCTTACACTCACCAAACTAAGCCAGGACCCAATCAGCAGTGTACAAATACTTATGCCAGACAAGGTTACCATGGCGCCTGCCCCACAGCAGAGTAGGATGCCAGCTGAAGATGCAGACAAAGAAAATCCCTGTTTTTGTGTCTCTGGATGCCAGCCTGAGGGGGGGTGTGACTTACCACTGTCAGCTCTTCCTGCTGTGGTTAGTACTGACCCTGTACCTCACCATAGGAGAAAGAGGCATTGATTCCATGCAAGCCACCAAAACACTGCTCATACTCTGTGTGCCTTACAAACTCCAGTGTTGACAGATTTCCATAGGTACAAGTTAGAGTGAATTCATTGTAGCATATAAAAAAATAAAAATGCCTCAGTTTCCCTTTTCCCAGCACTGTGGTATTGCAGTGCTTGTGGGCTGTCTGGTGAGAGCTCCAATGTTCTTCTGCAAGCAAGAATGCTTGCAGCTCTGATTTTGCAGCGGAGCAGAGGATGTGCCCCACCACCAATTCACTGGTTTCGGCAGATGAGCACTCCCAGCAGACCCTGCACTTGCACAGCTGGGAAAGGCTGACAGCTGAACTTTGGGATGGTCACTGCGACTCATCCTCTTGGCCGAGCTGCAGTTCCATCACCTGCTCAGGCCCCAGTCCAGGCATTGCTGGAAGGTGTTCTGTAGATGTGATTAACAGCTGCCTTTATTTGACTTTAAAGAAAGATCGTCCTGGATCATCATTAGGCCCAGTTCAATCATTTAAAAGAATTTAAGAGCTGAGGCTTCCTGGAAGAGCAAAACAGTCTACGTGTGGAACCACCCTGAGCCTCTGCCTGGGAGCACTGAGCTGCCCTCCCACCGGGCCGCCTGTGGATTTTAGGGTTGCGTGAACAGCCCATGTGACCAGAAATCCAATCTACACAGTGCCTCTGAATAGAGAAATCTCCTGCTGGTTGCCTTGCTGCTCCTTGACAGTTAGTGTCTGTGCTGGATCCAAAGTCGTGAATCACGCTACATCTTCTCTAACCTGGACCATGCAGAGAATGCATACCTCTGTGTGTGTGCATGCACGTCCGTGCATGTGTGCGTGTGTGTGAAAGTGAACATGTGATTTACTGTGTATGACTGTGTATAGGTGTGTTTGTCAGTTTTTGATCACTATAACAAAATACCTGAGATGATTAATTTATGAAGAGAAAAAAGTTACCTTAGTTCACAGTTTTGCTCATCTCAGTCTTCGAGCCCCGGCCCTTCTGCTCTACGCACAGACAGTAGGATCACATGGTAAGGCAAACCTGCCCATTTCATCGCCAGGAGATGGAAGAGGCACCCAGGGTCGCACAGTGTCCTTCGAGGGTACAAAGTTAATAACCCCAAGGCCCCCAGGACACTCCACCTGGGGACCAAGCCTTTAATACCTGGTTCCCGGCGGAGCTCTGGCACCAAACCCTAGCAGAGGCTGGGGCTGCTCGGGTGCTGTCGCCAGTTCCCAGGAGCCCGCGTTGGCCCAGGCCCACCAACCCCACTGGACCTCAGCGGCGGAATAGTTTGGAGCTTCGGATGGGCCGCACCCCACCACGGCTCAGCGGGACGGTTTACAAGCGGGAACTGGCCACTGTGCAGAAGCTTCATGACCTTCCTCCCCTTATCAAAAGTGTGGCCCTGCATTTGCCCACATCCTCAATGGCCCGAGCTCAAGTTGGCCCCAGCAACAGAGCTGGGCTCTGAGGTTCAGGAAGAGATGGAAGCTTCAGGTGGGCAAGTGCCTGCTCCTGCCCTTTCTTGTGTGAAAGTAGCTCAGCCTTTTACATAATTAAAGCTTTTATGTGGAAAAGCCCCTTTCTCCTGAGGCTGGGGCCCTCAGAACCTGCCACTTTTTAAGTGCAACCATCCATCCTTTGATGAGCCCAAGGTCCATTGCTACAGGCTACAGAAAGAGTCATTAGCTTGGCCAACGAGGCACCAGATGGCCCCTGCAGCCCCTGTCTGCTGAGCGTGCAGGCACTGCTTCCCAGGACTCACCCCCTGTGTCTCCTCCTGACTGTGAGGAGAAGGGGGGCCGAGCATGGTCCAAAGCTCGCCCTCTGCTCCCTCCCCACCGCTCAGCTGTCATCCGCCAGCACCTTCCTGCGGAGGCTGACAAGGCCCGGCAGAGGCAGTCCGCTGTGTATCTTCACCCCAACAAGGCGGACTCTGGGTCAGCACCAGAGCAGGAGCAGCCAGGCCAGGGCCCAGGCGTCCACACGGCCCTAGAGTGATGCAGGGAGCCGGCTGCTTAGGCGCATGCCAGCCTGGGGACGAGGGACTCCACACTGCAGAACCACATCCCCGCCTGTCTGCGTGGTGCTTGCAACCCCCGTGAGTGGTGTCTCTGCTGGTGACTGGAATTATTGGACTGAGGAATTATTGGACCAAAGAAATGGTTGGGCCCATATCTATGGTCATTCTGGGTCCCAGGGCACTGAGAAGCCCCTGTTTGGGAGACACGCAGTGTCTGGAAAAGCCTGACACTCATCTGCAGGGTCCTAGTGTGAGTGTGAGTGTGTGTGTGCGCGTGTGAGTGAGCATGCCTGTGTCTTGGATGAAGGTCTCACATCACCTTAGTGAATCCGCATGTGGTGGCTTCTAATAATAAAGGTGTTTGGATTTAGGAGTTAAGCTTGGTTTCTCCCTCTACACATGTGTATTTCAACAGCCCCCACTTCTGTGTTACTCAAGCTTTCTTGCACATCACACACACACACATGCACACACACTTGCACACACACACACAGGGAAGGAGGAAGGGAGAGACTAGATTTTAGGAGTTGGCTCACCAGTAGAGGAGGTCATGAGACCAAGTTCTGCAGAAAGGGTGGGGGCTGGAGGGCTGGAAGAACCCCAGTCTGTCACAGCCACAGTTGGCAAGACCCTGCTCCTGGGGACGTCAGTCTTCTACTGAGTCCTGCCTGTGGTTGGATGACAGCCAGCAGCATCACAGAAGGTCATCTGCTCTACTCCAGAGGTGCTGATTAAATGTCTATCTGTCTAGAAAGATCCCTTCACAGCAATACCTGGAACACTGTTTGACCAAACCTCTGGTTCCTACGGCCTGGAGTCCAATTGGCACGTGATGCTGGCCACCATTGTCAGTCTGCTGAGCCAGGTCCTGCCCTCGGCTCTAACTCTGCAGCCAGACCCCTCACCATACTCCTCCTGGCCCTTTGCACTGGCTTCCTCCTAACTCTCCACCACACTGTGCATTTGGGTGCCGGCCCTGCTCTTTCTGCCTGGCAGATTCCAGCATCCCCTGGTACACGGTTAGAAAAGAACTCTCCACAGTGCAGCTGAATGTGCACTCTGTGAGGAGCCTGCTCTCTCTCGGCGACAGAAGTGAGGACACAAGGCCCATGTCTCTCACCAGCAAAGTGGGCAAGCACTGGAACTAGTACTACACGCCTGCTAGGATCACAGCCACCGGGTCTCTGAAGAGTAGGGAGAAAGACGTGGGCGTGCTCAGCCAGGCAATATGAATTTTCACTTATGGTCTGTTAGAATCGTCATTTTGCTTTTGTCCATTTCTAGTACTTTCTGTATAATAGCGGGTTCTAATCCTTCTTTCAGCTTCTAGTTAGATTTAACAGGTCGGATTGGAACAAAGAGCTTGGTGTCAAATCCCAGCTCTGCTCCTAGTTCAGCTGAGGTCCTCAGCAAGGGACTCCACAGCTCCTCCCTGTAGGTGGGGGATGCAGGGAAAGGCAGCGTCACTGTGTGCACAGCAGGCAGGGCCATCTCAGTGGGGGCATGGTCTCCGCATCCAGATGACATTGTGGTTGTTTCGTGGTGCACACTTGGTCGAAGTTTCCCAAGGACACCAAGGGGAGTAAGAAAACTTCCACGCCCCTTATGGGATGATTTTGTAAATTACTTTCTACCTATAAACCTGCCACGGATGAACTGTGAAACAGGATGGCGGGTGGTCAGTGTGTCTATGTAAAGAATTACCCAGCTCTCCAGGCTGCCCTGCGCATGTTTCACTTTGGGTGCCATGTTTCTCTGACCGGAATGCACACATGGCAGGACAGAGTGACACTGTCCCCAGGTTCTCATGCTGGTGCCATTTACCAGCTGCCTGCCAGTTGCTCACACCCTGGTGCCTCTGTCTTCTCAAGGTAAACTGAGGCTGTGCTGGGATCTGCCCCCCGGGACAGCCATAGGGGACAAAAGCCATCTGCTAAGGTCGTTATGGCTCCTCTGTGTGGCCTCGGCCTGCCCAAGGCTGGGCTCAGACGGAAACCCCTGGGTCTCCCTTGCGTCTGGGTTGCCCCTGTCTGTGGTGAGATGCTCCCCTGGGCCCCCACGCCATCGCCTGCTCTCATCCTGGGACAAATCAGAACCAGATCTCGGGCATGCACAGCCGTTTCCCTTTAATCAGGTTCGCTTGCAATTATTGTAATATCTTGACAGTTTGAAAGCTCACTACCAAACCCGAGAGCAGTTCGGGATTAATGGGAAGTAAGAGATGGTGTCAGCTCAGGAGCGTGTGGTGATTTATGAACGCGGAGCTGTTCAAAGGGCAGCGCCCTCGGTCCCTCCTTACAAACCTCCTCCTGACACCTGGGGTCACGGCTCTGTGATTGCTTTCGCTGTCATCCTGAGGCTGGACCCGGTCCAACTGCGATCCTTACTCTCCGTGCAAGGCAGTCTGCAGGGAGGGCGAGGCGAGGGAGACAACTACTGCGGGGTGGGGTGTTTGTTCTGCCGCTGCCCGACATCAAAGGAGCAGAGCTTGGGGAGGAGGTCCTGCTGCCGATGCCCCTCTGTGGACAGCTAGGGGACAAAGGCCCCGGCAGCCTGCACATCGGCAGCTCGACCATTGCTTTTATGAAGTGGGATGCGAACCAAGACGGGGTGAGAGCGGACACCGTTGCAGGCACAGGACTCTGGGGTGGGTGTTTTAGGGCTCAGGAAGCCGCCATGTGGCAGGGTGTGGGTGTGAAGGCTCAGCTTGGGCTGTGTGTGTACCCTCGGGAGGCCCCACCGCAGCCAGGGACCTGGGACATGCTTTGCCACTTTGTGTGGCCCGAGGGGACAGGGCCGTGGCCCGGATGGAAGTGCGAGACCATCCTGACTGGGGACGCTCCTGGAGGGCTGTGTCCCTGTCCACTTCCATGCAGGCCAGGACCTCACCTCGCAGAACCACCTTTCTCCTTAACGCTGCATTGCTCTTCAACCTCAGTCAGTTCTCGAACCAAGGGCTGCGCTGAGGGGAGAGGGCTGCATTTCCTTCTCTGCCCATCGGAGGTCCCTCTCCCGCTGCATGGTGCCGCACACACTTCCTCTGTCCCTAAAGTCATTGGTTACTAGTGCGTGTTCGCAGTGTACACTGGCCTCTTTCATCACAGGGAGTTGTCACATGTGCACAGCACTGCTCAGTTCTTCTCACATCCCCTTCCCCCCACATCCTCCTCTGTCTCTTCCCACTTGCAAAAGACCTCTCTCCCTTTTCCTGTTAGCTATCTTGTATTGTGCTCTTTACTTATACTCTGGGTTTCTTATATCAGAGAAGCCTTGTGATATTGAAGCTTCTGTGTCTGACTTATGTCATTATTGTCTCAAAGTGAGCTCATTTTCCTGCAAACAAGTCGAATTTATCTCTCTTTGTGGCAGAGTAGTACTCCACTGTGTGTAAATGCCACGCTTCCTGGATCCCTCATAGGGTGAGGGTCGTGGAGGCTGCTGCCAAGACAGCTGCTGCCATGCAGCTGCCAGCATGGACCACTGTACTATGATGTGATAGCTCTGTCCAGGAGGCACCAGCCTGTCTTCCAAGCACTGGGTGTCAGTAACTTTTCTCTGCTGCCGTGTTTAGGCCACCTCTTCCCACTGGGATCTAAGCAAGGCCAAGGCAGAATGACACCAGGCCACAAAGCTAAGGGCCTCGGAGCGTTCTTGTGACACAACTGTGCAAGGGAGCAAAGTGGGTCAGGGATTTCTCCTAAGTGACAAGGAGTTTGCTGCTCCCTCCCAGTCCTCATGGACCCGAGGACCCCTTCATGTATTTCTTTGCTAGAGTCATAAATTTCTAAAAATGCTCAACAGAAGGAGGATGGACATGGGCTAAGCTGACGGGCCAGCAGGGGTGGGGCCGAGAGGCAGCTCTTCCCTGAGAGGCCTTGCCAGGCACAGTCTGAGAGCACAGAGGGTGTCGCAATGTGCCTGACAGGGTGACTGGGGCTCGGAGGAGGTGTCTGTCTCTTGTAAAACAAATGTTCTCATCTTTTACTTTTACTTTAGAGAGAATAAAACCAAGCAAAATAAAACAGAATAATCAAAGCAAGACTGCAAGTGATACAGGATTTCAAAACAAGGTAATAGGAAATCAACAATGTTTACCATAATGCCCCTTGCCTTCAAAATAGCTGCCCATACCAGCAGACACAGTAAAAATCAAACAAAACAAAAACAGAATAGAACCAATAATGAAGACGAAACAATAAATGTAATACAGGAATTCAAAAGAAGATAACTGTAAATCCAAAATGTCTACCATACTATATTTTGCTATCTTGGAAATAGCTGTCCATGCCATCAGATATAACAAAATCAAACCAGATAAAACAGAAGGAAACCCAACCGATCAAAACAATGAGAATGATACCGGACTTCAAAACAAGTAATAGGAAATTAACAGTGGCCACCACCTCCGGAAGGAGATTCCCATAGATGTCACCTTGTGGATTGTTATC
Source organism: Dolichotis patagonum (assembly GCA_004027295.1). Lineage (NCBI taxonomy): Eukaryota > Metazoa > Chordata > Mammalia > Rodentia > Caviidae > Dolichotis > Dolichotis patagonum. The sequence goes on from PVJX010016077.1 coordinate 22,128, forward strand.
CTCTGAATAGATGACCACAGTGCCATCCTCAGGCTGACTGGGGGAAAGCCAGATGCCAGCCCCTTCCGGCATGTGGGCAGGGAGTCAAGAAGAGCCAGCACCCCACAGCCCCCACCACTATACACAACCAGATGATCTGGAGAAACAGGCTGTGATGATAGCTGATGGCGTAAAACACAACTTAATGCTTGTAGTGTTTAGCGTTTCACTGACTTCGTAACACAAATGTTGTGTTGGAGTCACACAACTAATTTAGACCTGGAAGGGTGTGGTCACTTCTTCCCAGCACCAGTGGCCATTTGGTGCGTGGTGGGAATTGTGCCGGCAGCCAGGTGTGCGTACCAGAGTTCTTTGTAAGGATCACAGGCTGACGTCTGTGCTAGAAGACGGCCTCACCCCTGCAGGCCGCCTGCTACAAACTGTCCCATCGGTAGCCCGGGCAAGCTGGGGAGCTACGTGGGGAGCTTCCTCTGCTGCAGGACACTGCTTCCTGGTTGGCCTCCCCGCCCCACAGAGCAGATGCCTGGCAGCTGTCATTGGCACTGCAAAGATGTCAAGGAATCAACTCTGCACATACCACAGCTTCCTCTACACCTTGCATGCGGGAGAACAGTTATGAGACGGGATTGTGTATGTGCCGCCTCCGCATTTGTTAGCCCTTAATATGAAATTTAGCATAGGACCTTGATGACTGATGACCTGACGAACACTGCTGTGCAGCCCACCGCCTCCTCAGTAATGGGGGGATCCTAGCTTAAATAACTGGGCTTAGGGTTAGGGTTAGGGTTAGGGTTAGGGTTAGGGAACAGTCTGCTCAAGACAGTAGTTTGAATGAAGATTTCCGGTTGCATCTCCTTCCAACTACTCTAATCCCCAGCATGCACACGATAAACACAGGTCTCCAGCCACACAGCATGGATCCCTGAGGTGGTGAGTACTGGCCTTCAGACATCACCCTTGGGCATCTGTGTTGGTGTGGTGCTGGTCATAAATTACAGTCATTGTGCGGGTTCCAGTGCACATGCTGCTCTGAGCCTTCGCTGTTAAAAGCCACCTGCAGGAAAGCACAGGAAGAGACGCTTCGATCCCTGCTCCGGTCGGCTGCTCCTTCTACTCAGCGGGAGCAGGGGAGCTGCAGAAGACTCCTGAGTGGTGGATCCCAGATGCTGGTCATTCCCATCAGAGGGTGAGTAGGTGTGAAGGCTGCTAGCTGGATCAGGGAGGGCCCGTAAGCCGAGGGTCTTCTGCACAGGCGTCTGTGCATTCACGGCTATGGAAGTCAAGCAAACTTAGCTTCTCCTCACTTTGTTACTGTCGTGTTTGGGGTCCTGGGAGAGTCTGCACTTAGCTTTATCCTGAGCTGTGGAAGGTGTGTGATTTACGGAGTACGGAGCCACTGCGGCCAGCTCAGAACACACTTTCTCCTGGGGGTGGCATCGAACACAGTCTCCAGCTGTCCCACACAGGCCCAAATGCTCGATGGCAGCTGCGGGGTGTGTGAGCTCTATAGCCTTGCCTAAGCCTCAGCCCATACTGGTTTCAGTGATGACCCTCCTCGTCCTTCCCTACTGACCCATGAGCGGGTCGCCACACCTTATTCCTCTGTGCTTCCCAAGGTTGGCGGCCGTAACACATTGCATTTGGGCCAGGCCTCAGGCAGTGAGGGTTGGAGCGATTTGTCCAGTTCCATTGACTTGCTCATCTGGGGCACCCATTCCCTTCTGTCATGGTCACTGGGATAAGAGCAGGTGGAATATTTTAAACAAACTTGGCTAGATGTGTTCCTTCCAGACTGTGGGAAGCTTAGGGGTGACCTGACCTGGAGAAATAGAAGGTGAAGTGACCCACACCCCTAGGAGACACTGCTGCCTGTGAGAGAAGAGCCTGGCATTCACTCACGTACCCAAGCTCCTGTCTTGGCCTCCTCTGATGAAAACACAACAAACACACACAAGGACAGCACCTGGAATCCCGTCCCTTTCATGTTCTGCTCCATTTCCTCTGCGGCTTCTGCTGTAAGCGCTACTTGGTGAAACCGTGTGGGCTTTGACTGACATCTGGAATGAGCTGCTAAGGCGAGAGTTTATTTTAACAAAGATAGGATTGAGAGAGGTTAGTCCCTTGCTTCAGTTGCTAGTGTCAAAAAAATTTGCTCTATTTTGATACTCGCCTTTGTTCTCTCCATCGGGGAATTAAACTCTATGATAAACAGACGTTACAACTTGTTCCAGGAAGTGAGTGGCTGCGGCTTTGATGGACGCCCCTGGCTCGCTCTAGGCTGCCGTGGGTAATTGCTGCCACCAGGCTCGGAGAAAACCCACCTGCCTTCAGCCCTGCTTCTGGACAATGTGCCCTCTTCAGAATCCCCTGCTAGCCCCTGAGCTGATTTTAATAACTCCCTCGCCATGTCCCCAGGCTAGCTGTCTTGGCACTAAATCCTCCATCTTGTACAGCCCCGTTGCTGGGTAACACTTTGCTCCCTCTGCGATGTGCACTCATCCTGGGCCAGCGGGGCTGCAGGAGGCCATCATGTAATTCCAGCGAGCCGTGTGCCAGCCCGGACCCCTTCCTCCCAGGGAAGGGAGCACAGGACCTCAGTTTTATCCTGCTTGGAACCAACTCATGGGCACCACTAGGAGCAGGGAAATCTACCTTCTTGGATTGTGAGATACAGATCCCATTACATCTGCAGTTAAATAACCCGGCCCTCCCTCTGCCATCAGGAAGGAGGTGTTCTGTAAGCAAGAAGGAATTTTTCCCTGCCCCGGAGTCCAGTGGGCAGTCTCTTCCCTAGTTGTCAAATGAATGTGAGGAAACCCTCCATCCTGAGCTTGAACTCTGCCTTCCGGGTCGGATAAACCAAGTGCCTTTGAATGAAACATTTATGAATGACCCCTCTTCCTGGCAACAACAGAGAAAGTTATGCTGGGATTTGAGGGCAAGGTAACTTAAAATCCTCAGTCACAGAGCAGTTGTGGTAATAGGTGCCTAAAAGATTTGTACTTTTTAATCTGCTTAAACCCTGTTACAGAAACTGGAGTACATCTGACCCACCACGTCGGAGTTGCGAATGACTACCCTGAAGGTAAGGGGGAAAATGACAATCTTTTCACACCGACTTGCGGGGGGGTCCCTGGCCATCATCAAATGTGACACTTGTTGTTTGTCCTCCCACAAAGAGGTCATGTTTGAAGTATCTACATGCGGTGGAAATATATGAACTATGACCGTGGTCGTAAACTTGCCATGTTCATATCTAGTTTGAAGGAAATAGTCCAGCTCGATGTGCCACTTAGGTTTGCATAAATCTAACCTAATTTGTATTGTATGGGTTGGCGGTGTGGAAAGGATGTGATAAGACAAATACTCAGACGTGTCTGTACTTTCCAGTGCATGCGCCACACCCTCTGTTCCACACCTTCATAATTCTCTAAGTGACGGCCCTGTCCTGGGTGTGCTCGAAGCAGAGAATCTCCGCGTACGTGCTGAGCCTCCGAGTAGATCAGGCCCTACAGTGCCTGCCCATCGCCGGGGCCTGTGGTGGTTTCCTGGCTTGGCAGTGGCCCTGGTAGCTCCTTCCACCTTCTTCCAGCTTAATCCCCTAAATACTTTCAACTTGTGAGGTTAAAACTCAGGAAGCTGCCTTTGGGGTGAAGGGCTCTCCCAGGAGCCAAAATGTGGAGGCCCATCAGACTGCGTGCATCGCTCTGCCTTCCAACTGTGGGGCTTAGGGGGGACAAGCAAAGCAGCACGAGGTGCCCTGAGGACTCCCCGTCAGCTTTGTCAATGTGTCTGAAATCACCATCCCCTCACTCCTCATCACTTCCAAGAGATGTCTGTGTCTCTGAGACACTTGCGGTCACTTACACAAGGCTGTACATGTTCTCTATATCCTTGTACAGTAGACACTTCAGCTCAAAAGAGGTCTGTTTGCAAACAATTCTGTTCATGAACAGAAGGCTTTGGCAAAATATTGCTTCTGTTCAAGAGCACTGCGTCAGGTGATGACCAGAGCTGTCTTCCCGGAATCACAGATGAGATCTGAGGAATGTCTGGAGACCACTGTATCACAAGTACTCTGAAACATGGATTATTGCTTTCTTCTGAGCCACACGCCTGCTTAGATTTGCTTCGTAGGGAGGAGTCTGACAAGTTCAATTAGGCTTCAGTATTGTTTTCGCATAGCTTTAGAAAATGCTTTTGTTATTGCTCAAACACTTTTAAATTGGGCATTGTTATCAGACCAGGTACTTTAGCAAAACACAAAAACAGCCACACTCAACTTAAAGAGGTTTGTGAAACCCGAAGGACAGTTTTCTGGGCCATGCTCTTGGATTCTGTAGTAATCACCATCCTCCATCCGTCACAGCGTCCATCACTGCGTCCGTCTCTGAGATTCCTCCTGGGTCACCACTCCAGCTATGTGACCGTCCTTCTCTCAGGCACAGCCTCCTCCCAAGACCTGGGCCTGGATTTGCTCATCCCAAACGTCAGAACAAGAAGGTGATCACTGGTGTTAGTGCCCAACACAACTAAATCAGGTAACTCGTTCTGAGCCTGGCTATTGATGGTAAAGTAAGTCCCTATGAATTCCCTCCCTCTGTCCTCCTTTCCTTCCTCCCTTTCTGCTTTCCTTCCTTCCTTTCTTTTCCCTTCTGCCTTTGTCCCTGTGTCTTCCTCTCTCTCTCTCTCTCTCTGTGTGTGTGTGTGTGTGTGTGTGTGTGAGAGAGAGAGAGACAGAGAGAGAGAGAGAGAGAGAGAGAGAGAGAGAGACCCTAAGCATGAGCTCGTACCAAGCTCCAGCTCCAGAGCAGCACACCGTGGCATCATCCACTGAAAATGGTGAGAATTCGGCTACCTCGGCATCTCCTGGGTTCTGCGCCAAAGTAAGGCAAACACGCATCTGACTATGACTCTCAGGACCAGAACTGAAGTGAAATTTCCATTTAACAAAGTGTATTCCAGACCCTCGGCCAGTGACTCCAAATGCCAAGTGCCCCACACTTAGACCAACTGCAGTTCTTGGGGGCCCCCTGGACCCTGCTCGATGCTGGCTTTTCATTGTCTTTGCATTAGCACCCCCTGGTACTCCCGAGCCATGCACTTGCTGTTGGTACTGATTCATTTATTCACGGATTGCCACTCTCTGTCTTTCCTTGCTGACCCTCATCTGTACAGTTTTACCTAAATAAATGCCATTTGGAATAAGTCAGTTGCCTAGTGTTTCAATGACCAATGGCTTATGAAATCTATCAGTAAGCCTGTAAATATTTTATATCACCTATAAAATAGGCATGGCTGACTTTGTGCATTGTTATTCTGAGAAAACAAAGAATTTCACTACTACGATGTCACTGGGGTAAGAGTGACAGGTAGACTGAGGGGAGAGCTCCTCTTTCCGCAGGGTCCAATCTCCAGCGGCAGCACCTAGCCGAGGCACGGGTTTGTAGTCAGACGAGGGCCTCACTGACCGCCTGCAGGCCTGCATGCCAGCCAGCTCAGGAATCCCAGCTAAATCACTGGAGTCCTCGGGTTTGCTGTTCCCTGCTCTGGGATGAGGGCAGAGGAGGGACCCAGGTCCGGATCACGCCCGTGCAGCTCTAGTTCCCCCGGGCTGTTGAACTTTTATTCTCTTTCAAAGGCAGGAGATGAGGGCTTTCATTTTCCCTCCGCTGCTGGGAGTGCAGAAGGAGACAGACATGGTGGACGTGGCCGGCAATTTCCCGATTCCGCCTTCCTGAGTCTGCTTTAAGCAGTGTCATAACTGCTTACCAGTCTTCACTGTGATGTGTCCTTGGTGGCAGTAAATATTTGTCAAAAGCCATCCTCGCCTACCTCTGCTTCACAGGGATGAGCCTCCCATCCATTTGCTGGTTCTCTTTGTACGCCTCGTTCTTGTCCAATTGCTCCCAAACATCTGACATTTCTCTCCCTCCCTCTCTTTCTGCCTCTTTTTTATAAAGGATTGAGTTGTGTTTTATCATCTAATCCTTTCAAAGTGCTGTGTACCTTTCTAAATGATGGCACCCCTGACAAGGCCGGGGAGAAGAGTGCCTGGAAACCACATCAGAAGGGGCTGCACAATCTGTTGTGACAACAGGGAAGGAATGCCAGGCCTCTAGCTTAGGGCTGAGAGCACCTTTGTTATGTTTCTGCAGGGAAGGAGAGAGGGGGGAGGCCTGGGAGTGCTTAGCCCCCCCCCCCCCCCCCCCCCCGCCAGCCTGTCAGACACATTAACGCGGAGGAAATAATGCAAGATAAAGAAAAGTGGAGGCCAAATCCAAAGGGAGAGGCATAAATAAGAGAAGCATTTGCATAGTTCTCAGTATCAGAATGGCTCCACATCTTAGGCTGAGATGATTACAGCTGGAAAGGTGACTAATTTGTGCCTGCAGGAATGTAGCTGAGGTCACCAAAATTAGATTCCTGGCTTCCATCTTGGCTGAACAATTTTTTTTTGAATACCGAATGTACTTTAAGAGATTTTTTTTTTTTGCTTGCTTCGTAAGGCTCTCATTTGCATCAGGTTGTCAAGAGTTATGACATTTAATGTTATTAATGTCACTTCCATTGTCTCAGTGGATCTCAGCTGCCTTCACCTACACAGTGTAAGTGTTTCTGATTACATGACCAGGACTGGAGACCCCGAGGAGATGCAGAAAGTACACGGCTCCGTGCAGCGTGAGGCCAGCTCCTGGGCGCCGGGTGTCACTCACTGCCAGGGCTCGGATGTCAGGAGTGTTGTGTGTGCCTGTGAACACACACACACACACACACACACACACCCCGGACACGCCAGCTGCATCTATTCTAGGAATCCAGTCCAATTTAGCAAACATGAGGAGGAGACCCTTGTAGAAGAAATTGTGTTTAGAGTGAAAACAGATGAATTTACCTCTACACATAAATAACTGGGTCAAAGAGGACCACACAAATAATATCTGAAGATAAGGAGGAAAATCTTGCAGGCAGATGGATCGATCATATTCTACAGTTTACAGTGAGAATTTCTGAGCTCTAAACTGGATTTTACATCACCTGCTTGCATAAGAAATAATCTTGTGACATAAATCAAATCTTTTAAAAGGATGATTTCTGTCATTTAACTGGGAATATATGTCACTTTACTTATTTCCTATTCAAATAATCGTGAAGCACAAAAAGATTATGTTTGCACCAGATCTTTGAAAATTGTAATTAAGTAACCCTAAAATTCCATTCTGAACTGAAAATATTCTTATGTGTAATTTTTATTATTAAAACTATCAAAAGTAGGAAAGTGAAATGGGCATAACAATTGTTCAAGAGTATTTGCCATATTTTTATTCTTATCTTTTCAACTTTTTAACTCTATTTAAGTTTAGATAGATAATAAATAAATAGATGTTTAAGAGATACAAATATAAAAACATTTTGCTAGATCACAGAACCCCAGCTGCATCCAATATGCGATTATCACAGCAGACTAAATTAGAGTACTTCACTAATATCGCTTGGTCTCAGACCATTTGAAAATTTACTCCAGATTTTTTCCAAAATATCTTTAAACTGCTTTTATCAAACTCAGAATCGTGCCTGTCTATTGTCCTGCTGGCTCTCCTTTCTTTAGGAGTTTAGACCAGCTTTCTTCTCCTCGAAGACTTGTAATGCTTTCACCATGACAGGCGCTGACTTTTGAAGCAGCCACAGCCATTGTTTTTAGCGCCCTGTCCCCTGGATTCATCGGATTGTTTCTTCACTGTACCATTTAACATGTTGAACTTGTTTCTCTGGCTCCTGGATTTCCCGGACAGGGAAGGTTAGGTCCGCGTGCACAGTGACATTTTTAGCAAGCAGAGCTCTCGTGTGATGCTGTGAACCTGACATTTCTGCACTTTAGGAGCTGCCTCGTGTCAGAGGGCTGTGCTTTAAGTGAAGCTAAATGCAATCACTTGGTTAAGGCGGTGACAACCTCTCATCTGTGATATTTAACATCCATTGGTGGCACTGTCTGGATCAACAATTTCACTGGAGGGCTACAGAATTATTTTTAATTATATCATTGCTTCTGTGTTTATTAATTGATGCGACTGTGGAAAGAGCAGCTTTGTCTCAACCACTGGGATGTGATACACTTCTACCGTAGGTTTCCGAGGAAGGAATTAACCCTTTCTGGGTGTGTTCTTCAGGCTACGGCATTGAAGCAGGGGACGCCTGCATCGATACATTTAATGAGTTTGCTTCTTTCCCCCGTATCATGGGAGGAATGCCCAGATACTGTCCTCAACATACTCTTCTCAGTTGCAGCCGTTGCTTGTGGCTGGTGCCACTGATGCCCCCCTCTAGCCAGACCAAGGCCCATGATCACACCTGAGCATCCTTTGCTGGCCTCATTTTCCTTCGTCACCAGGCACTTTCCCCTCGGCAGAGAAGAATGGGCTGTGTCAGGGCACCCCGGCCCTTGCTAGGGAGACTGGCATTTCTGTCTTCACCAGGGCATCTGATGTGCGGGTTGCTGTAAGTGACTGTTTCTAAGCTGCTTCTGTAGCACAAGCTAGGAAAAGGATGTGTTTTTAAAAATAAAAGACCAAACCAGCTAGCCAAAGTTTAACCATAGAAGGTACTTTTATCTGTCTTATCTATTTTTGTCTATGTTTCACATGCTGAAATTCTTGTTCATAATGTCATTAACACGCTTATTTGTCTCTCTTCTAATTTACACAGTCAACGTTATGGAACCGCAATATCATCAGTAAATTAGAGCAGCTGAGTGAACTTCATGATACATTTGCAGCACCTTTATTCTTTGCAGGATATCCTGTTGAGCACGTACTGTCACAACATGTGAAAAGAAATCTAGTCCTTTCTTATGTATGTGGCAATGTTAGCCATGTAATATTCAAATAAGCTTATTTTCATCACATTTGATGGGTAATGTTTGTTTATTAAATTTTATTTCATCGGTCAGCATGTGAAACACTGACAGGAACCACATGGCACAATGTGCTAAAAATTGTGTACACAGATGGTTCATACTGATCCTTACCTACCCTGCTCTGTGAATAGCCATTTCTATCTGCATTACATTTATCTACCACTGGTTTTTTAGAAAGTAAATTTATTTTTAACCTACCTTTTTATATAAAATGCATAAAATATATCATTATAGGCATACTTTCAAGTAGCTAACTTTACTATCAACCTAAATATATTGTGACTATCACACAAGTGTACTCATATTTTCACTAAGACGATACTACACTGAGTGCAGTTTCTGTAATTTTATTTTCCTGACAAGCAGCCCCATTTTATGGTCTACTGCTTTCCCATTTCACATTTGTAGTTAAGAATTCAATTTAATGTTCTTTTCTTTTACATGACTTGGACTTCATACTTGGAGGTTCATGCACTGAACAGTTTATGATGTTTAATGCTTTTATTACAATATATTTTAGAATTAATTTTCCTGAGTCAAAATTTCCTGGAAGATGATGGGTTTCTCCCACTATGCCAACTCATGTTTTCTTTAATTTCATAAAAAGTCCACTTGTGCATTCTTGTTACAGATTAAATACTAATTCTACCTCACTGTTTGTTCCGTGATCAAAACCAAGGGCCAAGAGGTGTATAGCAGTTATACCTCTGCTGGACCTTCTTTGCACACCATCTGCATCTTTACCTTCTGTTTCTCTGAGGATATTCGTAATTTTGTTCAACTGTCTCAGACATTTGATTACATCATCTATTTTAATGCTGTGGTTTCAGCTACACACAACATCCCTCCAGTGCATTGTAACGTAGGCTTAATTTCTGGCTCACCTTCGTCTTTTGCCAACTGTTTCCCTGAGAGTGAGGAGCTCCTTCTCTGCTTTTCCCTTTTCTTTTGCTAGTATTATCCTGAGTGTTTGAAGTTCTTCATCATGAGATCTCTCATATTTGCATTTGTATGAATAGCCAATACAATACTGTAAACAGTATTGTACTGTTCAAGTTTCCTGTGCTCCTTGGATGCTTTGAGTATGTGTGTGTGTGTGTGTGTGTGTGTGCTTCCATGTAGTCTTGAGTTCTGTAGTTTAGATGCCAACTTTCTGGCTTCTTTTGTTTTGTGTTCTTTGGATCTAGAACACCCTCATCATTTGCTGTGATGCAGTCAAATTTAAAACAAATAGAGGTTGTGCTATCTACAGCTCAGGAGATGAGCATGTGTATACCAGGTTAATGGTCCTGGGCTCAGTCTGCAGTGACAAAATAAAGAATGAAAAAATTAATTTATAATTTTATTCTTCTGGGGTTTGGGGATGTTATCTTTCTTCAACTGTTTATTATTTCTTTTTATCATTACTTTAAGGCAAGTCATAGAACACCCAACTTTATGTGCTCAAAAAGAACAATTAAGCAGAGGATTTAAAAATATTCAAGATAAATTTACTTAAAATATAACTTTAGGGATGGGGATTTAGCTCAGTGGCTTAAGTGCCTGCCTGGCAAGTGTGAGGTCATGAGTTCAATCCCCGGTACCAAAAAAAAAAAAAAACTTTGACATTTTAGGTTGAATAGACAGGACAGAGGAAATGGTAGAAACTAATCCTTTAATGAACTTGGATAGGAATATTGAAAAGACAAAATTAAGAATGATGTAAAAGGTATACATAGAATAGTCAATAAGCTTTATCTAAAAGTGTATAAACTATGTTTATTCAATAAATAATATACATTTTAGTATATTTTCAAGTACACCATGAATAAGAAACTAAAAGAATCAGTGTATTCCAAGTAATTGATATGTTGTGCTCTTCAGCCTCAAACCAATAACAGTAACATGATTTTTATGTATTTGAAAACTCATTAAGTTAATTATTAAAATTATACATGTGTTTAAAAGCAAAAATATGTGAAATATGAACATATTATGGTGAAATGATAAAGAAGCTTAGGAATCTAAGATTTTGAGAACATTTAAAATGGAATTTGGACACACATATGCAACTTTAAATTAGAAATATAATAAAGTAACTAATCATCCATCTTCAAAATAGGCAAAATGTTTTAAAAGCATAAAAAATAAGTACAACAATGTTAAGAAAGACCAGAATATAACAGATTAAAATGAAATATATATTTAAATATCTGTGTATTCATATTAATAAAGAATGGATGCAAGTCCAATAAATTTAAAATCTTAAAACGAGCTGACTGGAGATATCATATTGTTACAGAAAACAGGCCACACATGGGCAGGAATGACACCCAGGTGTTTTGGGAGACAGTGTAGTGCACTGGTGGGACAGTCTGGGGTTCCTCCTGAGAGTCAGCTCTGCCCAGTGGGTTCTAGAGTTTTGGGGGGGGAAGGTTGCTAACAGAGTTTAAGTTTTTCAGGTTATAGCACAAGGCCATCAGTTATACAAAGCATGAGTTATGCAGAGAAGGAAATGTTGCATTTCATTTTAAGTTACGTTGCAAGATCATCCATTAGACAAGCTTACATGAAGGAAGGCATGTTCTGTTATCAGCTTTCTCCAGACATGGACATGTCTGCCTGGTCTTAGCCAGCTTCCTTGGCAGGTTTTATTTAAAATTCTTCATTCTCCTTCAAGATGGATAAAATAGTTTTTTCAAAAAAACTGTGAGTAAAATAAAAGTGGCTTATTCCTTCTCTTTTCAGAAATCTTACAAATACACAAAAGCATAATGAGTAAGAACATCAGCAACAAAACAGGATATCAAAGCACAAGAGGCATTTCCACTTCATGCTTCCCAAGCAAGCTTCCATTTGAGATTCTCTTTCTCTGTGCGAGACACTGCCACCAGAGAACTGCCAGGCCTAGTGTGCTGTTTTATCCATTTGCCCTTCATGGAGACATAGTAACCAACACTCACAAGGGCGGAAAAGTTTATTTTGGCTCATGGTTTGCAAAGGGTTCAGTCCATAGGTAGCTGGCTCCACACAGGATAGCCAGAGTGAAATGGCCTAACAGGAAAGCTGCTCACATCTGACAGCCAGGAATCAAAGGGTGAAGGGAGGAGCCAGGGAGGGAGATGCACCCTCCCAGGATACAGCACCTGGGCCCTGCTTTTTCCAACTAGACCTTAGCTCCTAACAGCACATCTCGGTCCTTTAGTGAATGAATCCACTGTGAGTACAGTGCCCCCACAATCCAGTTGCCTTCCACACATGAGTATTTTGGGGGGACACCTTAGACCCAAACTGTAACATTCTCCCTGTGATCTCCCAAAGACCCACATTTGTCTTTCTACACAAAATGCATTTAGTCCATCCCTAAGTGTCAGCACTTAGGTTTTAAAAGTTACCACATTGCTGAAAAGTCCACATCCAAAGTCCTCTGAGACACAAGACAAACTCTTAGCCGTAGCCTATGTAAAAATCAGAAAAGGCTAAACACTGCCAATGTACAAGCATTCCCATTCCCAAAGGGTGGAACAGGGTGATGGCACGAATGGGTGAATGTAAGACTAAAACCCAGAGCACACATCAGACACCACGGCTCTCGGACCAGCATCTGTGCCAAACTGGGGTGTGACGGGAGCTCCAAAGGGCCTGGGCGGCTCCACCCTGTGGCATTGCCTGCTGCTGCCTTTGTGACCTCTGGCTGATGTGGCTCTGCTCACCGCTTGTGCCTGTACTCCGCAGACCTCAGTTGCTGGCTCCAGTAACATCCCAGGTTCTCCTCTGCAACCTCAGGTTTACTCTCACAGCTTCACGCCCTCTCAGGGGCGCATCGAGCATGGAGAGCTAGGTAGGGGCCAGAACATCTTCCTGCAGAGACATGCAGGAACAGAATTAGCTACGTTAAATACACATTGGGTTAGTTTTGTCAAGCACTGGAACTCTGAAGGTGGAGCCATGCAGTCGTTGGAGTTTAATGATAGGAAGATTTCAGGAATGTACTTTCACGCTCTTACTTCCTAGCTTCAACATAGCTGCTGCAGCTATCAGCATCCCAGTTGTTTTCCAGACAGGAAATAGAGAGCAATGTAGCATTATCCCACATGGGTGGGGATAAATTCTGCATCAGGAAAGTGAAAATGCTGTTGGGAATTTCTAGCTTTCATACCTCTGGGTGGAACCATTTGACATAGTTTGCCACATTTAGGTGGAAGAAAATTTGGAAATTAGCTTTCCTTTGTTTTGTTTTTCTTTATTCTTTGTTTTACCTTTTAGTCTGAACTATTCTTTAAACTTTAAACCAAAAGACCCTCTCATAACAAGACACAGGAAGACAGTGGAGAATGCAGAATCACCACCATCCGGCTCTGCCCCGTGAGGGCCAGAAGTTTCAACCTCATTCTGTGTATGCTGGGGAGCCTTCAGCGGTTTTAAGTCACAGATGCTATGAATCTACATAAATTTTGTTTGGGTCCTTTGTTTGTTGAGTGTAGAATAAGTTGTAGGTAGACAGTAGGGGAAGGTGGAAGGGCGGCTGAGACATGGCAACAGACATCCTGGTGGGAAGCAGCGAGGGCTTGGATATTAGAGCATGAGTGGAGATAAGAGCACTGGAAAGAGGAAGCGAATGTGCTGGAGAGAAGTCACGCTTGCTCTTGGGAGAGGGAAAGGCGACTTCCAAGTATGACTGAGTCTAAGGAATTTGACTTGAGAAGTTCTAGGACCTCTGTGAAGGGTGCTGTGGAAACTTGCTGTGTGGGAGACTGTGTTAGACATCCAGGTGGAGTTGTCATTTGCTAGTGAATCATCTCCCCTTGCTGGAGCTCTGAGAAGAGAGCAGGTAGGAGAAATGTGAGAATTCTTCCTGGAACTGGAGATTCAGGCTCTTCCTTTGACACAGAAGGGGCCAACATATCTGTTATGATTTACGGCTTGATGTCCTCTCAAAGCTTCATGAGCTCATAGGTGGGTTTTGGGAAGCAACTGGATCCTCAGGACGAGACACCCCAAAGTGCAGTAGTGCACTGATGAGTTTATAGCTATACACGGTGCCGGTGAGGCCTGGTAGGAGAAGGTGGGTCACTGCGTATCTCTGTGTCTCTGTGTGTGTGTCTCTCTCTCTCTGCATCCTGCCATCATTCCATGAGCTGTTCTTCCTCTATGATGACCCTCTGCCGTGCCACCCTGCCTTGGAGCCAGTGGAGTATGGACTGAAACCTCTACAAATTTTGAGTCAAATTCAGCCTGTCTTCTTTAAAAAATAGGTGCCTGGGTGGGGAGAAAAATAACTAAGACCAGGCCCTACTCAGTGCTCCCAGCAGTTGAACGCAGTGCCCACCGTGATTCTGCTGACAAGCGCACGGCCCTCCACTGTTGCCATCTTTTCTTACGTCAACAGCAAACTCCTTGCTTTTCTGAGCCAGTGTAGCTACTTATTGGTCTTTGCACACGGAAAGCTTCTAAAACCCTGAGATTTTCTTTACTACCACCATTAATAGAAAAGACTAATAATGGTTTAGATGTTTAAGTGCCATCAATAAAATTAATCACCACAGTTGGTAGGTGATGTCCTAATTCAGGATGGGCATCCAGTAGACTAACCTTGCTCTACAATGGTATTTCCACATCGTTAAGTGATTTCCCTCGGGTAAAAGGCCTAAAATGAGCCCACAGGGCATAAGTGCAGCACTCCGTTCTGAGACGGCTGTGAGTGATGGGAGACCCCGCCAGGGTCAGCGGTCAGCTGCGGGAGTGGCAGCTTCAGGGTTCTGCTGGGACCGCCATGTGTAGGGGAGGGTCCTGGCATAGAAACTCACCACAGAGTACTCAGTATGATACGGAACTGTGTCACTAGAATTTTGGCGAGACGACCTGCTTTCTCTGAGGATTTAAAGATGCTTCCTTTCAGCAGCTGCGCTCTTTGATTAGCTTCTCTTCCAGAATGCTCCATCGCATTATGGTGAAGAGGTGCCACCTTCCAGTGGCCACATAAGTCGGTCATCAATACAACCAGCTCTCACTTACATTTCTTATATTTCTCCACGTTTTCAATAAAGCACTGGCTAGGATTCGATGCCAGTAGATTGTAAAGTCAACTTTTATTTCAGCTCTCGAAGTGCTTGGGAATGAGATGCGAGGGCACTGACTCCTTAGCACTGTAGCAGTCCCGTCCTGAGAGGCCGTGAGCCTGAGCTCTGCTGGGAGGCAGCGGCTTCTCCCTCCGCTCCCCAGGGCAGGCAGGGGTGAGTTAGTGTGCTGCTTGCTAATTGTCCACCAAGAAGACCCTGGGAATGTCCAGGTGTAATTAATGCTAACAGCTCACCTGCAGGGACAGTGCCTCTGAATGACTCACTTGAGTGACTGTTTGTTGTTGATAGGGCGAAGAACTCCCTTGAAGAGTGCAAAGCACATAATTACCAGCCTTTAGTGCAAAGGCTTTTGGAGAATTTCTCAGCTAAGCCTGCTCTTTAGAGGTAAATAGCAAGGGGGCTGGTAATTAGATGTGCTGCTCTTTAGACATGAACTGACATAGATAATGCGAGATAATTAGTAGATAATTTTCCAGGTATTTCTGGCACTGAATGCTAAAAGCAGAATTAAGTCAGGCAAAGCACTCTGCAAACCGCCTGTGGCCAGCGAGCTCCTGTCAGTTGGGCGAGTAAGCTCTGTGCCCTGGAATCCGATTCCTCTCCCTCTATTGTCCAGTTAACCACAAGGCCTGAGGACGGCCAACGGCAAGGATGAGTTGGTAATTGAAGGTAATAAGGGACGAAAGTCCTTTCTTGGAAACAGTTTTAATTTTAATCGCTGGTTTGCACTCTGGCAGGGAAGACGGCGGGCAGCACACATATGCTTTACATTTTCAGTCACCTGTTGCATTTCCTGACTTGCTAATTGGGACAGTCACCACCATGCTCTGAGAAACAGTTCCATGCAGGTGATTCAGAAGGATTTAAACATCTCATGTCAGTCTCCTTTTAGGAATTAATAAAGCAACTTCACAATTTTCTCAAAATGTCAGCAAGGAGCCTACTTAATTACACATCTGTAATTTTTTTAAAACGATGTTAAGATAGAAGTGGGGCAATGGGGGGAAAGTAAAACAAAAAACTTTCTGAGGGAAAAATCCGGTGAAACGCAGGACTCTGGAGTGCTCCGTCCAGCTGGCCTGGGTGACAGACCCCGCCCACGCCTGGCTCGAGCTGGGGTCCTCAAATGCCTGACAGGCGGTGCCAGTGACCTCCGCTCCGGTCCAGCATCAGCCCGGGTTCCTGCGAGTCCCAGGGCGTAGCAGTCTCGCTCGGGCTGTTCAGGTTCCCATCCCTGAGAAGAGAGTAAACCCAGGCCTCCAGGAGGCGCCTGCAAACGGGAAGATGAGATAAGGTCTAAAGAGATAGGGCTGAAAGGACAGGATGCCGCTCTGTAAACGTGCTCCTCGCTGGGCTATTATGGGATGGGGAAGTGATGGAAATAAAACACAGGATAGGAATCTGTCCAGTCAGAGCAAAGTGAGATAAAAGCTTAAAGTACTGCGAGATGCGCTGTCCCTTCAAACTTATGGGCATTTTCCTTCATCTTCAGAATCCTCTGTCCCGAGCCCCAGTATCCTGCTTTTCGTTCCCTGACTCTTGCTATCTTCATCTTCCCATCCTTGGATTGAAGAATCTCCTCCTCTGGTCCAGCCTGTCTCGCTCTTTCTGCTTCTTTCCTCCTCTCCTTCTTCCCTTAAGAAGTGACAAGAATTTCTGGGTTAATTGGCTGACATTGCTGCACCTTTTTTTCAAGCACTTTTCACACTCTCAGATAGAGTTTTGAGTCACAAAACTCTATCTGATCACTGCACCAAACTTGAAATAATTAGGTCTCTAACTTTGTGCTAACGTTGATACGAACTTGGACTTAATTCTAACATGGAAATGTAGACATAGTAGGCAGATTTTTAGTTAATTACAAAAATTTTCAGATCCAGAACATCCTTCTCTCCCCGCTTTTCTCTGTGGTGGGTCCCTCCACCTGACACACACACTTTGCATGTGATTCGGCATCTGAGCCTGGGGGCCACCTGGAGGTGCCCACAGGTCTTGCAGCCCACTGACCTTGGGGACCACTAACCACACGAGCAGGTCAAGCGACTCCCAAACCATCTGTGCCTCACCGTCCACTGAGGAAGCTGAGGACAGAAGCTGGGGCTTGGTGACATTGGGGAAGATATCCTCTCTTCCAGGCCCTATCCTGCCCAGCTAGCCGCCAAGGGCTCCAGAACAGAAGTGACAGTCACTGAACCAGGCAAGGGACAAGGTCCTCAGCAGATCCCAGTGTCTGAGGGGACCCTGCCTGGCCTTGGCATGTGCCAGTGAGGTTGGCGGTGGGACAGCTCCCTGTGCTGGGACCTTGGAAGCAGAGAGCTCAGGGTGGCCTCCTTTACCCTTCAGGGTCCTCATGGGAGCCGGGGGAGCATCCCCCACTTGAGCTGTTTCATTTGGTTTAAAATCAGCCCTTTGTGTTAACAAGATACTTCCTGCCTTTGTATCCACGAGTGCACAAGGAGTTTTTGCACCAATTTTACTCCCTGATCAAATTAAAATCCACTCCTACCATGATTAAAAGCAAACAGAGCATCTAGAACTATACCAGAGGCATTCAGAACCCGACCCCGGAAGGGTGGGCACACCCTTGCCCAGGTTCAGGTCAGCAGACAAGACAAATGACCACCACCCTCACTGTCCCCTGCTCGGCCCGGGCCTTCCTCAGCAGGAGGGGGAGGTGCGGGCACAGTCCTGCTGCTGGTCAGCAGAAAGAAACTTTGCCCGAGCTCACACCCGTCTCCAGAGGGAGGGGCCCAGGTGTCCGAGTGCTGGTCTACTACTCGGCCTCTCAGGAAGAAAGGACCTCACTAAGCCTGCCTTTTTTCACGTCATGTATTTGATTCATATTACACTCAAGAGTAAAAGATGGGCTTGAAGATCCAAGAAAACATTGGAGTTTGTGGACTATGGACATAGCTGTGGTAGATGTTTGCCTCACGTTTGGGCAGCTGTAGGTACTACGCACAGCACTGCAAAAAAGAAAGAAAATATCAGAGTCTTTGAGGACTCTAATGAATCAAAAGCATTGAACCTCCATCTGTAATGGGGTTCTCTCCCAATAAACCCATAGATGGAAAATATTGTAAAGTGAGAGATGCTACCAAGCAGCATGGCTGAGGCTCAGAGCAGTTCACCTCACCCCACAGCTGGGCGAAATCACGCAGCACTGACTGGCCTGCTAGCAAAGAGGGCATAACTGTGTCGTTTACTGAGTGCTCACACTAGAAGACACCCAGACCTGCAAGACACTAGAGAGTGCAGGCTGCTTCTCCCTCTGAGCTGGGGACCAAGCGGGACCCACAATCACCTCTCATGGTGAGAGAATCGCACAGGACAAAGCTGACCTCGGCAAAGATCCACGCTTAAAGCCCAGGGGCAGTTCCTGCGAGAACAGATCGCTTCTGCACCATTATAACACGAGTCCATCTGTGTTTCAAGATGAGGAGTTTGTCAGGAGTCACATCCACAGGCCAGCTCTAAAAGGTGACCTCAGCAGCGCCATCCTCTGGGGACTCTGGTCGTGTGTGTTATTCCTCCTCCCAACCACACCTGCCTCCAGGGCCAGGAAATCAATTTTCAGGTCTTTGCAGAGGTGAGATGAACTTAGAGCATTACTTGTCCTCACACCCCGCTATGCGCTGAGCTCCCAAATGCACTGACATCTGAGCAGCAGTTGTTGGGTATCAGTGACTGCTGAGGGGTGATTAGGGGACATGGCCTTGAGGATGCCTGGGACAGCATTACAGAGCTCCGTGAGTGCTGTCGGGTCCTCTTCAAGGAGACTTGCACACAGGTGAGCTGCACACAGGCTGTTCCTGTTTCTGTAGGGTGACACCTAAACTCATCCAGGAAACACTTTTATATTGTTCTTTGAGGGATTCTATCTGTTTGCTTTGTTCCTCTAATTTTTTAGCTGTGTTTTCACTAGATGTGTTCACTGTTTCTTTCACTGTTTTTATCAATTCTTCTTTTACCTGGGCAAGTATTTCTGGTTTGAATTTCTCCATAGCTTTCCCTATTTGCATATTTATTTCATTTGATATCATTTCAGACATTT
>PVJX010016078.1:0-41151 GCA_004027295.1 Dolichotis patagonum
AGGTCCTGATGCACCAGGGTCTCTCTCCTTCAGGCCGCTGAAAGTCTGCCACACTCTCAGCCACCCTCCAGAGAAGGGATGAGTTCCTTGTTCTCCTGGCACCCGGAGTCAATCGCACAGTGCAGGTCCCGATGCACCAGGGTCTCTCTCCTTCAGGCCGCTGAAAGTCTGCCACACTCTCAGCCACCCCCCAGAGAGGGGAAGAGCTCCTTGTTCTCCCAGCACCCTGAGTCAACCGCATGGTGCAGTCCCAAGGTGCTGGTGTCTCTCCCCTGCAGGCCCCCTAAAGTCTGCCATACTCACCTGCTATTTTTTTCTGATGAATTGACCATTCCATTTCCAAAGTTCTGAAATGGCCAACAGACCACAGAAAGAATTCTCTTTATGCTCCTGTTTGAAACCAGCAGCTACAGTGATCTGCTGGCCTTGCTTCAGGGCCACATGAGTGTAGTCTTAATTTGCATCCATTTAACTATAAAAGTCTCCAGTCCATCCTTATTTATGGCTGAGTAGTACTCCATTGTATAAAAAGACCACAAGTTTTTAAATCAGTTCCTCAGTTGATGGGCATTTGGGTTGTTTCCAAGTTCTAGCTATTAAAAATTGTGCTGCTATAAACATAGCTGCATATATATCACTGTGGAATGAGGTTTTTAATCCTTCTAGGAAGGTATACAAAAGAATAGCTAGGTGGAATAGGACCTCTGATCCTAGATTTTTGAGGAATGTACACACTGATTTCCACAGTGATTGTACCAATCTATGCTCCCACCAACACTGGAGAAGGGTTCCTTTTTCCCCAAATCCCCACCAGCATTTACTATTGGTTGATTTCTTAATGTTAGCCATTCTTTCTAGGCTGAGATGGACTCTCAGTGTTGTTTTAATTTGCATTTCTCAAATGATCAGTGGTGTTGAACATTTTTTGATGTATTTCTTTGCCATTTGTATTTCTTCATCTCAGAAGTGTGTATTCATCTCAGATGCCCATTTTTGGACTGGGTCTTTCAATTTGAGGGGGTCTGGTCTTTTTCAATTTTTTTTATGTTCTAGATAGAAGTCTTTTTTCTGAGGGACAATGTCTTAGTTTTCACTAGCTGCTGAGACAAAATACCTGATGCCCAAAGTTGGGAAAGGGAAGGTTTATTTCTTACAGTTTTTGGAAGTTTCAGTCCATACTCAGTTGGCTCCAAGGCAGGGTGCCATGGTGGGGCCGCAGTTCATGGCAGCTGCAAACAGCAAGGCTGAAACCAGCAAGAGAGAGACACACCTTCTTCCTGCCATTACATCACATCCTGGCTCCACCCCTAGGAGGGTGTAGCACTGATACCACCAATCCAAGCACTAGACAATGAACCAATCACAAATGCACAATGCAAATACATGAGGCCTGGGGGCCACCGACATAAACCATGACAGACAATTAGCTAAAATTTTTTCCCACTCTGTGGGTTGTCTTTTCATTTTGTTAGTGATTTCTTTTTCTGTGCAAAAGCTTTTTAATATGAGGAGTTCCCAATTGTTGATTCTTGGAAGTATTTCCATTGTAGTCTGGCTTTTGTTCATGAACTCTTCACCTATGCTTATGTCTTCAAGATTTTTACCTACTTTATCTTCCAGTAGATTTAGTGTTTCTGTTTTAACATTTAGATCTTTGATCCATTTTGACTTTAGTTTAGTGCATGGTGATAAAAGTGGGTCTAGTTTTAGTTCAGTATGTAGAGAACCAGTTTTTCCAGAACCATTTATTAAGCAGGCTATCTTTCTTCCAATGAACATGTTTGGCCCCCTTGTCAAAGATAAGGTGGCTGAGTGTGTTTGTAATTGTGTCTGCATAATCTAATCTGTTCCACTGGTTCTCATGTCTTATCTTGCCAGTATTATGCTGATTTTATCACAGTATCTTTATAGTACAATTGCCTTTATTGCCCAGAATTGCCTTTGCTATTCTAGGTCATGTCTGGTTCCACATGAATTTTAGGAATGATTTCTCTAGATCTGTGAGTTATGTGAATGGTATTTCAATTGGAATTGCATTAAATATGTATAACAATTTTTAGAGAATGGCCATTTTCACAATGTTTGTTCTTCCTATTCATGAACAAGGAATATCTTTCTGTTTTCTGATGTCCTCTTCAATCTCCTTTTTCAGAGTACCCTAATTTTTAATATACAGATCTTTTACTTCCTTTGTTAGATTGATTTCTAAGTATTTCATTTTTTGAATGCTATTGTTAAGGGTGTGATTTCCGTAATTTCTCTTGCAGTGAGCTTGTTGTGTGTGTACAGGAATGCTGTTGATTTTTGAGTGTTTGTAAATTTGGTTATTAAATTTGATAGTCTTTTTGTGAAGTTTTGAGGGGTCTTTTATGTAGAGTATCATGTCATTTGTGAATAATGATAATTAATAACTTCTTGTTTTCCTTTAATTATGCCTTTTATTGATTTCTCTTGTCTAGTTGCTCCGACTAAAGTTTCTAGAATTATATTGAATAAGAGTGGAGACAGTGGGCATCCTTGTCTTGCTCCTGATTCTAGAGTGAAAGTTTTCAGTTTTTGTCCATTTAGTGTGATGTTGACTATTGATTTGTCATAGATGGCTTTTATCAGATTGAGATAAAGATCATCTATTCCAATTTTCTGTAGGATTTTTTTTTATCATGAATGAGTGTTGGACTTTGTCAAAAGCCTTTTCTATCATATGTATTGAGATGATCAGGTGACTTTTGTCTTTGGATCTGTTGATATTGCAGATCTGTTGACATTGTTGTCTTTGGATCTGTGTATTGCATTTATTGATTTATGTATGTTGAACCATCTCTGCATTCCTGAGATGAATTCCACTTGGTCATAGTGTATAATCTTGATGATTTGCTGCATTCTGTTTGCTAGTATCTTATTGAGGATTTTTGCATCTATGTTCATAGGGAAATTGGTCTGTGGTTCTCTTTTTGGTTGGATGTTTCTCTGTTTTGGTAGCAGGGTAATACTTGCCTCCATGAATGAGTTAGGGAGAATTGCTTCCCTTTCAATTTCATTAAAGAATTTGAGGAGTATTGGTATTAAATCTTCTATAGATTTCTTATAGAATTCAACAGTGAATCCATCAGGACCTGGAATTTTCTTTTATGGCAAGTATGTAACTACATTTTCAATTTCATTGGCTGATATTGGGTTATTCAAAATTTTTGTATCTTCTTGATTCAGCTTTGGTAATGTAATATATATATATATATATATATATATATATATATATATATATATATCTGTCCATTTCTTCTGTGTTTCCTATCCTATGAGAGTAAAGATTTTCAAAGTAGTTATTCATGATCTTCTGAATTTCCACATGATCTGTAATGATTTTACCCTTTTCATTCCTCATGGTATGAATTTGAGTCTTTTCTTTCTTTTTTGATAAGATTGGCTCAGGGTTTATCAATTTTATTTATTCTTTCAAAGAACCAACTTTTCAAGTCATTAATTTTTTTTATTATTTTCTTAGTCTCAACTGCACTAATTTCTTCTTTGATTTTTATAATTTCCTCCCTTTCTGGGATTAGAGTCTGACTTGCTCTTCTTTTTCTAGAATGTTGAGATGCAACATTAGTTTGCTTGTGTTCATTCTGTTTTCCTGATGTGAGAATTCACTGCTCTACATTCCCCTCTTAGGACTGCTTTCATTGTGTCCCACATTTTCAAATAGGTCGTATCTGCATTTTCATTTGATTGTAGATATTACTTAATTTCTCCTTTAATTTCATCTGTGATCCATTGGTTGTTCAGAAGAATGTTATTTAATTTCCATGTGTTTAGGGAATTTTTACAGTTTCTTTTGACATTAATTTCCAATTTCATTGCAGTATGGTCAGATAATATACATGGAATAATTTCAATTCTTTTGCATTTACTTAAGCATATTCTATGGGTTAGCATATCTATTTCAGAAAACATCCCATGTGTAGCTGAGAAGAATGTGCATTCTGATGTTGTTGAGTGGAACACTGTGTAAACATCTACTACATCCACTTGGTTTAGTTCTAATTTTTTTGTCTGGTGGATCTATTTGTGACAGTGGTGTATTAAATTCCCCAATTACAATTGGGTTATTTCTTAGTTGATTTTTTATGCCTATTAATATTTGTCTTATATAGTTGGGTGTTCCCGTATTTTGTGCATATATATTTATGATTGTTATCTTCTCCTCTTCTCCCTAAAAAGTATGTAATGACCTTATCTCTTTTGATCATTCTAGATTTGAAGTTCACATTGTCTGCAAACAGAGTACCCCTGCTTTTTTCTGGGTTCCTGTTACATGAAGTATTGTTTTCCACCCTTTGACTTTAAGTGTATGAATTTCTTTTTGAGTTAAATGTGTTTCCTGTATGCAGCATATTATTAGATCTTATTTCTTGATCTATTCTGCCAGTCTGTTTCTTTTGATTGGTGAATTGGGGCTGTTTACGTTGATGGTTGCAAGTAATATCTATTGGCTTACCTTCATCATGTTATTTTCCTGCTGTTGCTCCCCTACTTTCCTCGTTGTTTAATTGGTTGCCCAACTTGTTGGTTTCTTTCTGTTGTTGTTCCTGGAATTGTGGTCATTTTTATCTGTTTACAATCTCTTTCAGTGTTGGTTTGGTGGTCATGAATTTCTTTTGTTCTTTGTCTTGGATATATCTTATTTCTCCATTAATTTGGAAAGATAATTTGGTAGGGTACATCAATTTAGTGTGGAATCTGTTTTCTTTCAGGATTTGAAATTGTGTAATATGGCCATTTTGATAACATTGGAAATCTTTCCATAATCTGAAGTTCTCTTCAACCTCTTTTTTTTATGCAACATAGTTTTCATTATAGAGATCTTTTACTTCCTATGTTAGGTTAATTACTAGGTATTTACTGTGAATGTTCCTGCTGTATTTGTTGGTTCATTGTTGGTGTGCAGGAACTCTATTGATTTTGGTGTGTTTATTTTGTATCCTGCCACTTTGCTACATTTGTTCGCTAGTTCTAAAAGTCTTCTGGTGAAGCTTTTTTTGGGTCTTCTATAAAAAGTGTCACTTCATCTGCAAATAAGGTTAATTCATCTGCAAACAAGGATAGTTATTTCATCTACAAATAAATCATTTCATCTGCAAATAAGGATAGTTAGTTCCTTTCTTATTCATATTCCTTTTATTTTGTTTTCTTTCTTGACTGTTCTGCTGAAAATTTTGAGTACTATATTGAAAAGGATTGGTGGCTCACTGTCTTTTTAAGAGCTTTATAATACTTCATTTTGTGAGATTTACTCTGGTTTGTGAAAGTAGTCTCCTACTGATATATCTCAAGACTATTTTTTGTGTGTGCCAGTTACCTTGTTTTATTTGGTCTTTTTTTTAAAAGAATTTTTTGTTTTTATTTTTTGGTGCTAAGAACTGAACCCAGGGCTTCCAGCTTGCTAGACAAACATTCTACTACTGAGCTAAATCCCCAGCCCCCTCAAGGCTATTTTTAATATTTTGCTTTTATAAACAATACTGCTGTAACATTGCATACATATTATTTTGGACTTGAGGGTTCGTATCTTCAGAAAAATTCTGATGGTGGTATTGTTGGAGCCAAGGATAAATAATCATGAAATCTTGTTATATATTGTCAAATTACCCTCCATGAGTTGGATTAGAGGAGAATTAGAGTTCTATAGTTTCATGCATGTCTCTTTCCAGCTGTTGGAATTTTGTTGATATTATAGTTGAAAAATTGAATCTCCAAGAGTGAAACTGAGCACCTTTTCATATATTTAAATGTCTTCTCACATGCTTTACATAGTTTTTTTAATTATTTTTTTTCATGGTGCTTATAGTCTTATTTTCCTAAATTATAAGAGTTCTTTACATATGAACATGTTTGCATGTTTTAGGTGTTGCTTCAAAAGAAAATATATTCTCTAATGTTGAGTTGCAGGTGTGACATTTACTCATAAAAACTTCATTATGATTATTTTGAGTAGGTATTATGCAACCTTAGTCTCCTTTCCTTGATCTTTCATGAACTGAGTGTGGTGGGTTAAACTCTACTTTCTGTATTGCTTTGTACCTCCTAACCTCTACTTTACAAAGGTGCCTGCTTCTTAATTTGTGCACAGTTAATATTTATGTCATGTTCATTGTGGACCATCTTCTTTAAAAGATTCTTCTTTGTCTGTTTTAATGTTTGTGGCCTGAATTCTACTATATCTGTTATCAAGATGGTGATGCTATCTCATCTGGTATCAAGATTTGCTTCTACATGCCTGCTATTGCTTTACAGTTTAACTCACTTTGTTTTAGGTATGCTTGTTACAGCACAATATTGAGGTTCATTTTGTGAGCTAGTCTGAAAATCTTTACCTTTATTACATGATGTTTATGTTTGTGCTCAGAACTGTTAAAAATTGTATGTTGTGTTTACTTTGTACATTTGTGATTGTTACTGGTTCTTTTACAACTTAAGTTTCGGGCTACTTTAACAATAGTGTATTACAATAGCATCAAAAAATTAAGTATTTAGGAATTAACCTAACTAAGAAGCAAAACATCTCACAATGAATATTTCCTCACCCTGAAAAAGGAAATGGAAGAGGACATAAGAAAATGGAAAGCTATCTCCTGTTCCTAGATAGGCAGAACTAATATAATCAGAACTCATTTATAGATGTAATGCAATTCCAATCAAAATACCAATCACATTTCTCACAGATCTGGAGAAAAAAAATCTTAAAATTCATATGGAACAAGAAGACACCTAGAATAGTAAAAGCAATCCAGGATAGCAAAAGTAAAGCGAGTGGCATCACAACCTCAGATTTGAAGTTACACTATAAAAGCTTCAGTGATTAAAACAGCATGGTACTGGCAAAAAACAGGCATGTGGATCAATGGAACAGAATAGAAGAAGCAGAAACAACTCTAGGCACATGCAGCTACTTGATTGTTGACAAAGGAGCCAAAAACATACACTGAAGAAAAGATAGCCTCTTTCATAAGTGGTGCTGGGAAAACTGGATATCCACATGTAGCAGATTGAGTCTAGATTCATGTATCTTACCATGTATTAAACTAAAATAAAAATAGATTGAAGACCCAAATGTTAGAACAGAAGCACTCAATCTACTGGAAGGTAAAATAGGCAAAACTCTTGAAGACATAAGAGTACTCAAGGACTTTTTGAACAGAACCTCAATTGCACAAGAAATAACAGTAAAAATCAATAAATTGGACTATATCAAATTAAGCTTCTGCATAGCAAAGGAAACAACTGAGTGAAGAGATAACCTACAGAATGGGAAAAAAATTAGACTCCCCAAAATAAAAGACTCAAAAATAGGCAAATAAAATAAAGAGACATTTCTCAGAAGTGCAAATGACTAGTTTAAAAAGTTTCAATATCACTGGCCATTAGAGAAATGCAAATCAAGACTACATTGAGATACCATTTTACCTGGGAAAGGATGGCTGTCATAAAAAAATCTAATAATAGGGGCTGGGGATTTAGCTCAGCAGCATAAGTGCCTACCTTGCAAGCACGTGGTCATGAGTTTGATTCCCGGTACAAAAAAAATCTAATAATAAAAGTACTGTTTATGATGTGGAGGAAAAGGAACTCTTCTTTTGCATCCATATACTTTTAAGTTTCTCATACAGGAACACTGTTGGTGGGAATGTAAACTAATACAAGAACTACAGAAATCATTGTGGAAATCCCTCAAACCATTAAAAGTAAAAATATCATTTGACCCAGATTTCTCCTTCTAGGTATCATCTTCCCAAGAGTTAAAGTCATCATATTAAAGGGATATATGTATACCCATGTTTATAATAGATAGATTTTGGGAACAGTGTATACATTTATCAACAGATAAATGGACAAGGAAAATGTGTTATATATACACAAAGCAATATGCCATAAAGAAAGATTAACTTGAGAAATTAGTAGGTAAGAGTGCAACTTGAAAACATAATGTTAAGTGAAACAAGGCAAACCCTCAACCTTAAATATCACATGCTTGTATGAGAAACTTAAAAGTATATGGATGCAAAAGAAGAACAAAATAGAAGACAGATAAATAGTGGGGAGAGGTTAAAATGGTTCTCTAAATTACCTATTTGACTCTTTCAAAAATATTTTAACATATGTGCTGATTTGTTTCATTCATGCATCTAGTTTCTTAGTTCATTGAAAAGAACTAATATCTGCTTTTTCTTCTTTGTAAGAATTTTTTTTGTTGATGTCTTATATACTCTGAGTAACTACTTCAAAGATAATAACACACAGCATATTAACTATTGTCATTCTCTTATTATTTTGTTTTGTTTTTTCATAAAATAAAAAATAAAAATGTGTATATTAGTATTTGGCAAAATTTGTATTTTTATTAGTGATTACTTTTGTAACAATATATTCATAGGATGCCTAGGGTCATATTTTTTCTGCTTACATTCTTGATATTCTTTTAGGTTTACATCAGTGGTTCTCAATGGAGGTGAGGGAAGGTGTGTGTGTGTGTGTGTGTGTGTGTGCGCGCACGCATGTGTGTTTGTGTTTTGGTTTTGTTCCCCAGAGGACATTTGGCAATGTCTGGAAACATTTTTAATTGTTACAACTGGGAGAGGGATGCATCTAGTATAGAGGTCAAAACTGTTGCTAAAGATCCTGTGGCATACAAGACAGCCCACAAAACAAAAAAATATCTGACCTTCTGAAATGTCAATTATTCTGAATTTGAGAAAATTTCTTTAGATAAATTTTCACTCTACTTATTACCTTTGTGGCAATGATTATATTTATTTTATTTTCTTCTTTTTTATTTCCATTTTTGTAGAACATATGGCATTTATTTAGTCCATCTTTATTGCCATCATTATTTTAGATTTCAGTATATTCAATTGTTACTGAAATTTTCCAGTTATGCCAAGACTGGATGCAACTTTTGTTCTCATTAGCAGAATCTTGGGGAATGGTTGGTAAGGAAAATAGTTTTGAGTTTTTGAATATTTAGTATTTTGTTTTTGTGGTCTTGAAGCTTAAAAATCCTATATAAAAAAATCCTTGGTTTGTACTTTCTTTCCTTCTATTTTGCCTTGTATGTTGCTATTAGGAAATCTGATGACAACTTGATTTTCTTCCCTTTGCAAATGACTTACTTTTGAAACTATAGGCCTAGGCAACATTTTCTTTTTCTTTAAAATCTTTTTAAAACTTTTTTATTTAGAGAAAAAAAAGCAAAACAGAAAAAAGGGTAGAAATAATACAGAATTTAAAAAAGTAAAGAATCACTAGTTGATAAATTACATATTATCTTAGAAATAGTTGTTCAAGTTACAAAATAAAGCATAAAAAATGGATAATCAAAAAATGAAAGTACAAGTAATCTATTTGATGAACTAACAAAAACTTAGTAGTATGGTTATCTGTCTTGCACACTTAAACATACATACAGTTATACCCTTTACAGTACATTCTTTCCTTTTTATTACTACAATATCTATTTCTTTAAAATCTTATAGTTTTACTGGAATATTACCATTCCAGGGTAATATTTCTATTTTTTAAGTTTTATTTTAAAGAGGGTAAAATTAAATAGAACAAAATGGATCGTAAGAAAACAATGTAAGAGACACAGATTTCAAAGCAAGACAACTGGAGATCTTCACTGTCTATCACATTGTCTTTTGTTTTCTTCCAAATAGTTGTCCATATCTTCACATACAATGAATTCATACAAAACAAAATAGTATAAAACTGATCAAAACAGGATGATGAAGGCAATTTAGGTCTTCTAGATCAGACAATAGGGAAGTCAACAATGGCTGCCATAATGACTCTCATTCTCTTCAAAATAGCTGTCCATACCTTCATGTATGTTGAAATTAAACAAAACAAAAATCACTAAAATCACTCTGAACAAAGAATAATAGTATTGCTGGATTTCACATCATGATGCTATGGAATCAGCACTGGGTACTTTAATGTCTCTTTCTCTTCAAAGTAGCTGTTCATTTCATTGTACATTATATAATCAATTCTCAAACTGTTTAGAAATTCTATGCATGCATGAGTCTCTACATGTATACCTATCCTTTCTGTATTAGAAGGAAAAACAAAACAAGACAAAACAAAACATATTACCAGAAAAAGAAGAAACAAGACAAATAAATAACAATAACAAAGAGCCCAAAACAATGACAATATGTGGTAGGAACATAACTAAGGTTGTTACTTTATATAATGATCTTCAAGAATTCCTCAGATCACCACACACTAACATGCAAAATTTTTCCAATCCTATGAATCTGAACTTTTTTGTTCCAAGAAATTATAGAATTTGTAGCACAATCATTTTGGCTATCCTAAGTGTGTTTATACAAATTTAGATATTTTTTCTTTTCCCTTTCTCTTTCTTTTTCCTCATTTTCCTGAGATACTATTTTTCCCCTTTAAGCAGATTCTTATCCTTTCACTGTGTTTATTGAATTTTTTGTATCTTATGTACTCTTATCATTTCTTACACTAGGGAGACAATATGGTATTTACACATGTGAGTTTGATTTATTTCACTTCTGAGTATGGTCTCAAGTTGCATCCATTTACTTATAAATATCTCAATGTGATCATTCTTTATAGCTGAGTAGTACGCCATTGTATAACAATACCACATCTTTTTAATCTATTCCTCAGCTGATGGGCATTTAGGTTGTTTCCAAGACCTGGCTATTACAAATTGTGCTGCTATAAACATGGGTGCACATATATCACTGTGATATGATGTTTTCAGTTCTTCTGGAAATATGCCTAGAAGTGGAATAGCTGGGTGAAATGGGACTTCCAATCCCAGTTTTTTGAGGAACCTCCAGACTGACCTCCATAGTGGATGCACCAGTCTGTACTCTCACCAACAGTGCAGAAGAGTTCCTTTTTCACAGCAGCCTCTCCAGAATTTGTTGTTGGTAGTTTTCTTTATCCTGGCCATTCTTTCTGGAGTGAGATGGAACCTCAGTGTGGTTTTAATTTGCATTTCTCTAATGACCAATGAGGCTGAACATTTTTTCATGTATTGCCATTTGTATTTCTTCATCTGAGAACTGTATATTCATCTCAGATGCCCATTTTTTGATTGGGTCTTTGAATTTCGGTGGTCGGATTTTAAAATTATTTCTATGTTCTAGACAGAAGTCCTTTGTCTGAGGGACTGTTCACTAAGATTTTTTCCCAATTTGTGGGAATCCCAATTTTCATCACTATGCAGGAGATTTCTTTTGACATGCAAAAACTCTTTAATAGGACACAATCCCAGTTGTTGATTCTGTGGTGTTTTGTGTGCAGTTTGATTCTTGTTCATGAATTCTCTACCTACCCCTATATCTTCAAGATTTCTAGCTACTTTGTCTTCCAATAAATTTAGTGTTTGTGTTTTAATATTTAGATCTTTGATCCATTTAGACTTTAGTACACGTTGATAGGCATGGGTCTAGTTTTAGTTTTCAGCATATGGAGAGCCAATTTTTCCACCACCATTTCTTAAAGAGACTATCTTTCTTCCAGTGGATATGTTTGGTCCCTTTATCAAAGATAAGGTGGCTGAGTGTGTTGGTAGTTGTAGTTGTATCTTCTAATCTGTTCCATTGATCTTCAGATCTGTTTTTATTCCAGTACCATGCTGATTTTATTATAGTAGCTTTGTAGTATAACTTCAAGTCAGGGATTGTGATGCCTCCTGCTTTGCCTTTGTTGCTTAGAATTGCCTTTGCTATTCTAGGTCTTTTCTGGTTCCAGATGAATTTTAGGAGTGATTTCTCTAGATCTGTGAGGTATGCTAGTGGTATTTTCATTGGGATTGCATTAAATATGTATAACAATTTTTGGAGAATGGTCATTTTCACAATATTTGTTCTTTGTATCCATGAATAAGGAATGTCTTTCCATTTTCTGAGATCCTCTTCAATTTATTTTTCAGCATATTATAATTTTCCCTGAATAGATCTTTTGCTTCTTCTTTTGTTAGATTAATTCCTAAGTACTTCATTTTCTTGGATGCTACTGTAAGGGGTGTGGCCTCTCTTATTTCTCTCTCAGTGGTTTTGTTGTTAGTGTATAGGAATGCTATTGATTTTTGAGTGTTGATTGTGTATCTAGCTACATTACTGAATTTATTTATTATGCCTAGGAGTCTTTCAATGGAGTTTTGGGGGTCTTCTATGTAGAGTATCATGTCGTCTGCAAGGAATGGTAATTTAACTTCTTCTTTTCCTATCTTTACTCCTTTTATTTCTTTCTCTTGTCTAGTTGCTCTGGCTAGTATTTCCAGTACTATATTGAATAGGAGTGGTGATAATGGACATCCTTGTCTTGTTCTTGATTTTAGTGTAAAGGCTTAAAGTTTTTGGCCATTTAATATGATGCTGGCTGTTGGTTTGTCATAGATGGCTTTTATCATATTGACGTAAAGATCATCTATTCCAATTTTCTGTAAGGTCATGTTGTATAATCTTCTTGATGATTTGCTGTGTTCTGTACCAATATTTTATTGAGAATTTTTCCATCTATGTTCATTAGGGAGATTGGCCTATAATTCTCTTTTTTTGTTGGGTCTTTCTCAGGTTTTGGTATTAGAGTAATGTTTGCTTCCAGGAATGAGTTAGGAAGAATTGTTTCCCTTTCAATTTCATTGAAGAGTTTGAGGAGTGTCGGCATTAAATCTTCTTTGAATTTCTTGTAAAATTCTGTAGTAAATCCATCTGGACTTGGGCTTTTCTTCGTTGGTAAGGATTTGATTACATATTCAATTTCATTAATTGAAATTGGGTTATTCAGCAGTTTTATATGTTCTTGACTCAGCTTTGGTAATTCATATGTTTCTAGGAATCTGTTCATTTCTTCTATGTTATCAAGCCTATGAGAGTACAGGTTTTCACAATAGGTATTGATGATCTTCTGTATTTCCACAGGGTCTGTAGTGATTTCACCCTTTTCATTCCTTATTATATAAATTTGAGTTTTTTCTTTTGTATTTTTAATAAGGTGGCTAGAGGCCTGTCAATTTTATTTATTCTTTCAAAGAACCAAATCTTTGATTCATTGATTCTTTGTATTGTTTTCTTAGTCTCTATTGCATTGATTTCTGCTCAGAGCTTTATAATTTCTTCCCTTCTTTTGGCTTTGGGCTTGACTTGCTCTTCTTCTTCTAGTTGTTTGATGTGTAGCATCAGGTTGTTTATTTGTGTTCGTTCTGTTTTCCTGATGTGGGAGTTCACCGCAATAAATTTTCTTCTGAAGACTGCTTTCATTGTGTTCCACATGTTCTGGTAAGATGTATTTGTATTTTTGTTTGCCTGTAAATATTTAATTTCTTCTTTAATTTCCTGTGACCCACTGATTGCTCAGTAGTGTATTATTCAATTTCCATGTGTTTGTGGGGTTTTTGCAGTTTCTTTTGTCATTAATTCTAGTTTCATGGCACTATGATTCAATAACATGCATGGGATAATTTCAATTCTTTTGTATTTATTTAAGCATGTTCTATGGGCTAGTATATGGTCTACTTTAGAGAACATTCCATGTGCTGCTGAGAAGAATGTATATCCTGATATTGTTGGGTGGAATACTCTGTATACGTCTACTAAGTCCATTTGTTCACAGGTATGATTCCGTTCTGTTAATTCTTTGCTGATTTTCTGTCTAGTTGATCTGTCCCTTTGTGTCAATGGGATGTTAACGTCTCCTGTTATAATCATGTTATTGCTTATTTAATTTTTCATTTCTGTTAATATTTGTTTTGTATAGCTGGGTGCTCCCAAATTTGGTGCATAGATATTTAAGATTGTTATCTCTTCCTCTTGAAGTTTTCCCCTAACTAATATGTAAGGGCCTTCTTTATCTCTCTGGATCACTCTTGGTTTGAAGTTCACATTGTCTGTAAATAGAATAGCTAGCCCTGCTTATTTTGGGTTTCTGTTGCATGGAGTATTGTTTTTCATCCTTTGACTTTCAGTGTATGAGTTTCCTTTTGGGTTAGATGGGTTTCCTGTATACAGCATATGGTTGGATGTTGTTTCTTGATCCATCCTGCCAGTCTGTTTCTTTTAATTGGTGAATTGAGGCCATTTACATTAATGGTTATAACTGATATATATTGCTTTACTTTTAACGTTATCTTTCTGCTGTTGATTCTTTACCTTTCCACTCTGTTTAATTGTTTTCCTTGCTTAATTTTTTTTATATATCTGTCTAGAATGTCTTTCAGTATTCTTTGCAGGGTTGGTTTGGTGGTCATTCCACCAAAGAGCTCTTCAGCTGTTCTTTGTCATGGAAATATCTTACTTCTCCACCCATTTTTAAGGACAGTTTTGCAGGAAACATCAACCTGGGTTGGAAGTCATTTTCCTTTAGGATCTGAAATACTTCACTCCATGCTCTTCTTGACTTCATTGTTTGTGTTGAGAAGTCTGCTATGAATCTGATAGGCTTTCCTTTATATCTGATCTATCTCTTCTCTCTAGCAGCTTTTAATATTTTGCTCTTATGTTGGATTTCTGGGATGTTGATTATTATATGTCTGGGTGTAGTTTTATTTTAGTAATGGTTATTTGGAGTTCTATATGCTTCACTGATCTGTTTGTCAGTTTTCATTCTCATGTTTGGGAAATTTTCAGCTATTCTGTAAATAGCCTCTTGATATCCTTTGTGTTGTCACCTTTCTTTTTGTTTATACTTATCAATCTTCGTTGTTTTTTTTTTTTTTGCATCATCTTGCAGTTGTTGAATTGTTATTTCCTGGTTCCTTGTTATTTTTAAAAGATCTTTCCTTTCCTGTTCACTAGCTGCAATCTTGTCTTCAAAGTCTGAAATTCTATCTTCACTTTCATTGAGGCAGTTTTGCCAACTTTTGATAGAATTTTTTGATTTCCTGTATACTGCTTTGAATCTGCTTCATGCATTCTGTTTTTTTCTTATATTGTTTATTCAGAGTTTCCATCTTTTTTGCATTGTTCCTCTAATTTTTTATGCCTCCCTCAGATATGTTCAGCATTTCTTTCATTACATTTATCATTTCTTCTTTTACCTGGGAGACTATTTCTGATTTGAGTTCTTTTATAGCTTCCCAGATTTGTTTCTTTACTTCAGTTCCTATCATTTCAGACATTTTTGGTATGTATGGCTTATACTTTCTTCTGTGTCCATGTCTCCTATGCTTGCTTGAGTTGGACTGGAAATTTGAGATTGCATTTTGCTCTTTTGTTTTGTCATTTTCCTGTATTTCTGGGTTTTGAGCAATGTTTCAAAGCTTCCCCCATGCACTGGGAATCACCTGGCCCACTTTTGGCTCCCAGTGCAGACTGTAGGCAACTGCTAGCCCCTTGGAGTTCCCCGGGCATGGGCCAGTTAGGCCTGTGGGGACTCCTGTGAGTCCTTGGGTGATTTCAGATGCAGGGCATGGTCTTATCACCTGGGAATGAAGTTCCAAGGCTTCCCTGTGTGCTGGAACTCAACCTGCATGTGTTCAGGGCCTGGGACTGGATTCTGGCCCCTGCTATCTGCTTGGAGGTCACTGGGCATCCAGGGTAATATTTCTAGAAACATAGTGAGCCTTTCAATATACAGGTCAAAGTTTTTTACCTTTTTTTTTTTTTAGTTTTAGAAAGTTTTCTTAGTGTATAATTTTAAGTGTTTGTGCTGTGTCTTTTATGTAGGTTTCCTTCTTCAGGGGCTTCTATAACTTGGCTTACTTTCTCTCTGTTGTGTTTCGCTTTCTTTGTCATTTGTTTTACCTCTTTGTACAGGAATTGTTTTCTTAGATATTTTAATTTCCTTTT
Organism: Dolichotis patagonum; assembly: GCA_004027295.1. Taxonomy (NCBI): domain Eukaryota; kingdom Metazoa; phylum Chordata; class Mammalia; order Rodentia; family Caviidae; genus Dolichotis; species Dolichotis patagonum. The sequence continues at coordinate 15,831 of PVJX010016078.1, forward strand.
TATATGACAATTATTGCATTTTTTCTATATCTATTCTTTTTGTATTGCATACTTTGCAGTTTGGTCTTAATTTCTAAAATGTTTGTTCTTTTCATAAGCTCTTATTTTCACTCCTTGTAGAATGTCTATTTATATTTGGAGTTTTGAAACGGATTTGTGTTGTAGTTTAATATTTGCAATTGCTTGTTTATATTTAATTAATGCTGGATGTTTTAAAATATTTCTCTCTCTTATTTACTTTTTTTGGGGGTAGTATTTTAGTTGGTTATAATATTTTACTACTCGTGTACTTCTTATGAAATTTATAAGAATTTTATTCTTATAGAAACTTTGAAGATATGTGGATGCCACAATACAATAAGTGTATCAGATTTAGCTAGACCAGCAATAAGGGGTGAATCTATTGGAGAGAGGGATGGTACAACTGCTTTGGTTGGTTATTCAATTTCTTTGTTCAAGGGCACAGTCTTCTCTCAGTATAGTTGGTTGATGGAGATGGTGTAGGTTGTCTCCTAGGCTTGTGGTTAAGACTTGCCCATTCTTTCTCTGTACTTCATTTTAGAAAACTTGTCCTGGCCTGATGTTTGGGGGTGAGTAGAAATTTTCTGCTATTTTCCTGGTAAAGTGTTTGTGTGCTAGAGTGAACTCATTCTGGACTTCTACTTCATATCTTCCTTTTGGCTCTCCACCACCCAGTCCCATGGGGATTTGTGCTGTGCAACAGTCTAATCCCTGATCCTGAACCCTGCCAAGCTACCTGAGGTAACAATAGGATGACTGGGTCCACCCAGCTGGGTCCATGTAGTAAGAGATAAATACCAGACATCTTGTCCTAGATAAAATGCCCACACTGAGACTGGGAAGTTGCTATGAATCAGAAAACTGCTGTGACAAGGAGAGGCAAACAGTTGGAGATGAAGTGAGGGGCGATGGAAATCAGAAAATGGGAGGTCACTTGGGCACATTTTCCACATAAAGTGATGCCTCCTGACACATGGATTTAATGATTTTTTTGCCAGCCCTCCTTAGTTTCCTCCCTGTTTACTGACAGTCTTACCTCGACGATCCTCTGAGCTGGCTCTTCTCTACTGTACATTTTGTGCTACCTTAGCACACCTGTCTTTTAGATTGTAACTTTTAGATCCTGACCTTCACACTCCATGCCAAACCCCATCCCTAAAGAGGAGCAAATTCTTTGTCCCTAGGTTCCTGTCTTGAGCTGACTTGGGCTCCGCTATTAAATTTTTAATATTGTGGTAAAATACACATAAAATTTACCACCTCAACTATTTTTCAGTGTACAGTTTGTCAGGGTTTAGTAAATTCACACTGTTGTGAAACCAACTCTATAACTTTTCATCTTACAAAGCTGAAATGTTGTGCCAATTAAACAGTAACTCCCCATTCCCCATAATCACCATTCTGCTCTCTCTATGGGTTTGATCACTCCAGGTACTTCAGATAAATGGAATTATTCAGAATCTGTTGTTTGTGACTGGTTTATTTTACTTAGCATAATATTCTCAGGGTTCATTCATTTTGCAGCACATGTCAGTGCGTTTTTTTTTCCTTCTAAAGGCTGAATAATATGCCATTGTACATATGTATCACATTTTGTTTATCCATCCACTCATTGATGGACATTTGGTTTGCTTCCACATTTTGGCTATTGTAAACACTACTACTGTGAACCTTGGCTCACAAATATCTCTTTGAGACCCTACTTTCAATAGTTTTAGATATACAACAAGAAATGGAATTACTATGTTACATGGTAATTCCATTTTTAGTTTTTTGAGAGCTACCATATTGTTTTCCATAGGGGTAGCACCATTTTACATCCCTGCCAATGGGACAGAAGTGTTCCAGTTTCTCCACATCTTTGCCAATGCTCCTTGCCTTGACTTGCATTGCTTTCCTGTCCTGTCCTGTCCTGTCCTGTCCTGCAGTAGCCATCTTGATGGCTATGCAGTTGTATCACATTGTGGTTTTGGTTTGTATTATTCTAATGTTTAATGATCTTGAGCATCTTTTCAAATGTGCTTGTTTTGGTCATTTAAATATTTAAGTATTTTCTTTAGAGCAATGCCTTTTCACATCTTTTGTGGGAGTTCTTTTTTCTGGATATTTTGTCTACTTTATCTAGGCTACAGGTTAACCCTTTATCAGATATATGACTTGGAAATATTTTCTCCCATTCTATAGATTTCCTTTAACTCTGATGCTTGCTCCCTTTTCATATACAGAGGTTTTTCATTTTAATGGAGTCTACTTTATTTTTTTCTCCCGTGGGCTGTACTTTTGTTGTCATATCCAGATCTTCACCAAATCTAATGTCATGAAGTGTTGCTGCTATGTTTTCTTGTAAGACTTTTATAGTTTTTGATCATCTTGAGTTAATTTTGTATGTGCTGTATATTATATCCTTTTGCTGGGAGTATAACATGCAGCAGTGACACTACATTTCCATTCTTGGAATTTCACCTAAAATTTCTCCTTTGTCCAACAAACATTTGCCACCAACTATGAAAGAGGCCATAAAAATGTAAGAAAACCAATGCAAAAATTTATATTTTATTTAATTCAAAAAATTTAAAATTGCTTTCAAATTCAGGAAAGTACCATAATGCAGGACCCCAGTGGGGGAAGCCTCATATACAGAGACAGATAAATTAAATTTATATACTGCAGACAAGCCAAGAAGGTGTGTAGATTACATATTTACAGCACTTGATGTTTTCTGAAAACCATATTTATACATTTTATTACATTTACAAAAAAGGCTTTCACTACTGTTTACCTACAATAATGAAAAAAAATTTACACCCCTTTTTTCTTTCCTTTTTGGTACTGTACAAACTTTGTATAATAAAAATATATCTCTGTACAAAAGATTTTTTGTTTTGTTTTTGTTTTACTTTTTTTTTCCCCTCATGGGATGGCGGTGGTGTGGTGTGAAAGGCGGCAAAGGGCCTAATCTGCCCTGCTTCTGTCCAAGTCTCTGGAGGTGGAGAGAAAATGCCAGAGTGGGGAGAGGGTGCTGCACAGCACAGTGCTGTGCCCGGCGGGGCGGCCTGTTCTCCTTGGGCATCTGGTGGACTCACAAGAAAACACAGGGGAGGGGTGGATCAGGGCTGGAGGAGGAGCCCCTGGGTGGTCAGCATGTAAGAAGGGGAAGGAGCAGCAGAGAGCTTCCTGCATTTGTTGCAGAGATGGAAAAGGGTGAGTGCATTGAGTGTGTTTCTTTGGACTGATCCTCTCCCACCTAGCCTGGGAATGAGGTGTCCCGGGGGATAGAGGCAGGCGTGGGTTCCCACCACTGCCAGTCTCCATTGTGTTTGCTGGAAATGGCACCTCTCACTTTAGCCTATCTTAACATCAGCCAGATCTTTTAATTGCTCCAACTCAGAACTGGGGAACCAGGTGGCCTTCTCCCCCCACTCGCACACATTGCCGTTTGTTATTTCAACATGTCATAGAAACGACCGAGGCTGGCATGTCATATATGCAGAGGGTGTAAGCCCATGGGCACCTTCCCAAGGATGGGGGCAGGTGGTTCTAAATGTAGTACTTTGATTCCTTAACTTCAGAACGATCCTCATATGGAATTCATTAATGACTCAAGCACAATAAAAGTGAAAATAAATCAAAACCACTTTCAAGGAGAAGGATAAAGTGTGACTTTCATTCCTTCTGTCCTTTTGATTCATGAGCTGTCAGCTCCTTTGTCTGCTGTGGTCAGGGGCTTCTGGGAGCCAAGAGGCCAGCACCAATGCCAGGAGGCAAGGATGGGGGTGGGATGGGCTTACTGGGTTCCTATCCTGATGCTATCCAGGTGGAAAGAGCAGAACCCAGATGGGTCACAGGTGTCCCTGTCTGCCAGACCTGGCCACAGGGGTAATGTCAAGACACACTTACCCTTCCCTTCCTTTGGTGCCCCTTCTAGTTTCTGGAAGTGGGTGTGGTGCAGTGGACTCTGGGGTCAGAGTGATTTGGGTCTGTACACTGACTCCACTCTTACTTTGTAGCTCATATCTCTTTACCCTCCTGAGCTGCAATGTTCTCCCCTATAAAATGGGACCACCAATCCTGTTTTGATTGTGTTGTATGAACTAGAAATAATATATGCAGGTGTCAGGCACAGAGAAGAAACCTTGTACATGGCAGCTGTCAGTTTCTTCCTGCCACTAGATTCATTACTTCTTTCTGGGTCACAGACTCGTTCTCTCTTCTCTTGGTCATCAGACAGCCAGATGTGAACTTGGGCTCTTGGCCAGATTCCCGCCCTCTTCTCTTTGGCCCATTCTTCTTTCCAAGAGCTTCCCAGGACCCAGTGATTTTTTTTTTAACTCACTAGGTTTAGAACTCAGCACAATTATGATTGGAAAAAATAAAGAAATTGATTGCCAAACTATTTCTGAAGGTTTTCCCCTGTCTCCGGGATCATCCTTGCTGTTACTGTGCAGATGGGACCATCCGTCTGCAGATGACTGCTTTCTGTGTGCTGACCCCTGGGAAGCATCCTACTAACGCATTCACAGTGTCCTCACACATGGGACCAGTTAGGAGCATGTTGGTTTGAGAGAGCTGATTATGCCCACCATATCTTCTCTGGGTTTGTGGGGAGCAGGACGCAGGTCATCTTTTACACGCACTTATGTTTTTATGCCTTTGTTGTCTCTTCCATAGGACACAAATGAGGGAGAGGTGTGTGTTTGTGTGTTGAGGCCCATACACACACACATGCACGCACGCACACACCCACAGGTTGCTTTGCTATTTTAAATCTATAAACTTCCTTCCTCTGTCTGGAGGCCCTCTTCCTTTACTGTGGCAAGCCAGGGCATAGCAGGAGTCCTCTCCAGGGTGGCAGGCATAGATGGTGGCAGGGTGGGGCCAGAGTCCCAGCAGTTGCAGACACAGGCAGAGAGACGGATGAAGGGCACTGGGCACTGTGCTCAGGGAACTCCTTCCTGCCCCCCTGGGAGCTGAGGACAAATAGATCACAGCAGAATTGGTAGAAGAAGGGAGGCAGGTAGGGTAAGATGGCAGTAAAGGCAGCATGAGAAGAGGCAAAGCCAAGAAAGAAAAAAAGGGAAAGGATGAAAGAAAATTAGTTGGCTCCATTTTTTTTATTCTTCCCTAACTGGCTGGAGAATACATGCAGAACGTATGTTTTTCTGCCTGTCGTCTTTTCCCCCTCAAGGGCTAACTCACACAGCTAGGGACTGGATTCTAACCCAGGAGTTACTAGCTGTGTGGTCTTGATCACATGTATGAATTTTTAAGTGCCTGCTTTTATTTTTCTCATCAGATCCTCAGTGAGGATCTTAACAGCACCTACCTGACCGGTGGATAGGATTCAGCTGGGTCTGTGAAGTGCCCAGCTCAGTGCCTGGAGCACGGTGTGGCTCAGTGTACAACCCTCTCTGCCTGTGGTTGTGCTGTGAGTGTGTCACCCTGTCAGAACATCTGCGTGTGACCAGGTACCTATCTGCCCCCTGCCCCACAGCCTGCTTCCCATCCCCCCATCTCACCAGCTGCTGGAGGCGGGGCTCTCGGTGGCGGCAGCGGTGGCAGCCAGGCCTGGGGGCTATACTGCGGTACACACTGTGCTGACTGTGAACTCCGCCTCGTTGGCCATGATGTCTGTGGGCTGGATGTTGCGGTCATACATGGGGTTCTCAAATGTGGCTCGTACGTTTGTGTTCTCGTGGCCTGCATAGCCGTTGAAGGGAACTTTGGGTCTTCTCCTGGGAAAGAGAGAATGACTATGACATAGAAAGACATGGAGATACTTACAGGGGCCCAAAGTGGGAGAGGCGGTAGTGGGAGTCTTTCTTTCCTTTTCTTTGTTTTTGAGATCAGGTCTCACTGCAGTTGAGGTTGGCCTTGAACTCACTTTGTAGCCTACACTGGTCTTAAACTTGCAGCAATCTTCCTGCCTCAGCCTCTCAAGTGCTGGGATTACAGGTGTATGCCACCATGCCCGACCTCTTTCTTTTCTTTAGAAGGCTGCATACACCCTCCCAACCAAGGAGCCTCCCAGTGGGTTGTGTTGGTGGCCCTACTGGCTGGGCTTCTTCCTCCATGGTACCTGTGCTTGTAGAGATAGAGCACAAAGCCTGCAATGATGAGGGCGATGAAAGGCACCAGGATGGCCGCAGCCACAGAGCTGCTGTTGGAAGCAAAGTGGCGGCCGATGGACTCGTGTTCTGACTCCAGCAGTCTGCGGTCTGCAAAGTCCCAAAGCATAACACTCAAGTTGCAGATATGCAGCCTCAGGCAGACAGTCCCTGTTGGCCACTTTATGCTGCATATGATGGGTAAGTGTCTCCTGGTCCTGCTGGGTTAGCAGAGCCCTGCCATCTACATTTCACATGCTGGACTTCCCTGGAAAGGGCCCTAGGCTCCTGCCTATGCTGGGCATGATCCTATCCAGCAGGGGCTATATCCAGTCCCGGGGAAGGTGACTGTGGAAGGATCTGGAATCATGGCTCCAGAGGAGATCTTATAGGACTCGGTCCATTAGAAATTTCTATGCTTCTCATGGCCATAGAATCCTCCTCAGATGGAGCCAAAGCATAGCATAGATGAGGGAGAACTGCTCAAGTTGAGGTGGGGCTGAAGGCTCCTCTTCTGGAGGCTCTTCCTTCCTCCTTCCATAAACCCCCAGCCCTTGAGGGCCCAGATGAACACAATCAGACTCTGTGGCCCTGAGAGGCCCACCTAACCAAGGGGACGGGGGCTCTGAATGGGGAGAGGGTTGCCTCGGGGACAGGAAGTCAGTTGTGGAGCCCAAACAAGAACCTCAACCTTCCAAGTATTAACAGTGAATGCAGCTGTGAGGGTTGGGGCAGTCCCCCAGTGTTTTCAGGGCTGCTACACATGGGACAGTGTTCCTATTCCACATGGCCCAGGAAGGCAGAGACAGGACAACTCTGCAGAAGAGAAGCGAGGAGGGGGAACCATGGGAGACAGATTTCTTTTTATAACTGAGAGCTTTCTGGAGGTCAGAGCTACGAGAAAATGCAACACATTGTGCTGGTGGAAGGAGTCCTGGAAACTGGAGGCGACAATGCCCAGGGTATAGAGCAGGTCTCTAACTGCTATCTGGGCAGTGCTCCTGAGAAGTCAGGGCCTCTCCCCACATCACTTTGAGGCTGGGCTTGTTGGGTCAAGATGCCAGGAAGCAGGAAAGGAGAGGAACCCCCTTCGTGCTCAGGTTTCTCAAATGTAACGTGGAGACTGTACCAGCCTTCCAGGACTGGGCTCAGGATGAAATGGCATCATGAGGCAGGGCAGCCCTAAGAACCTTCGCTTGAATGCTGCAGGATACCTTTGGGCCTTGAGTCTGGAGTGACACCAGAGGGACCATCCCTGTAACTCTACTCAAGGCTAAGCATGATATTGTCTGGCAGGGTTGAGTATGTTAGCGTTAGGCGTTTGGTTCTGGACACATATGCCACAACTTCTGTCAGAATCTCAGACCATGACCCAGAGGTGAGTGAGAACAACTCACCCGCTGGGAGCTGTACTTTGCCAGCCCTCTCCCCACCCCACGACATGCAGTTTCTCCGCCACCCCCACGGGCTCCCACTTCCACAGGGCTGATGTTAGTTACCAAGTCTTTGAAAGCCGAACTGTCCAAAGCCTTGACCCTTGACAGAGCCCTGGTAGATGAAGGTGCCTCCAGAAGATTCTGAGGAGACCTGTGATGGTGGGGAGTAGAGACAGAAAGAAGCAAAGCATTCTAGAAGGATCCAGAACCTCTGCTGGCCACACCAGGCAGTCTGGAGACACACCTACAGGTAATGCTGCCCGGCAGCCTGCTATCCCCCAGTGACCTGCTGCTCTAGCACACAAATGTATGACCCTCTGCCCACACGCAGGCAAGGGAAGAGCAAGAGTGACCCAGGGGCTGGGGTGCCTGCACAGTATGAGGTGCGGAGTTGATGCAATTTCCTACTGGTCAAATTGGTCTTTCTGTGCTTCAGTTTCTCATTTGTAAAATGGGAACAGTAACAGTACCCATTGGCATAGGGATGCCATTAGGATTGAATGAATTAATAGATAAAGCACTTATGGCTTAATGAATAGGACTTAGACACATGTGAGCTATTGTTACTTTGATGAAAACTGACTTTTGGGGCATTGTGGATCAAACAGAAATTGATTAAAATGTGCCTAGCTGATTAAACTTGCTTTGGAGAGCTCATCACAGTGGCTGCTCTTAGTTTTGGGGGTAACTGGGGATATAACAATTCCTCCCTGTTACCTCTGTCTCTATTCTGCTATGGATCTCAGACAGGTAGCTTGTGCCTCAGCAGCTGAAATGTGCTTTGAGGAATCTCTGCTGCTGGCATAGCTCCCAACCTGTGCCATGAGGTACCCTCTAACATGCCATGGGCTGACTATGTGCCATCAAACATGCCCTGGCTGTCTGTCAAAAGGGCCCTGATCATTTTCTGTCATCCTAGGCAGTAGCTCCTGCTACTCCTGACCTCACAGCTCTCTTTTGGTCTTGTCTCTGGCCTACACTTTTTCTGATTAGCCCTGGGTCCCACCTCTGACCCTTGTCCTCTGGCACCCGGCAATGCTCCTGACTGGTGGAATCTGTTGTTTCTACTCAGCTTTTGGACTGCCATTGTGGAAGCTGGCTGGTAGCTAGGTACCCAAGGAGACCTGTAGATCATCTCTGTATACCAAGGAACTGACAGTAGGTGTCAGGCCCTGGAGAAGCCACTTGATTCTTCTAATGAGTTTATAAAGCAACGTCACTCAGACACAGTGCTCCACCAGGCCAGTCCTGTCACCAAGGAGGCACAGTGACTCCTTGGGTCTTTGCTACTCTGGCCCACCATGACCTCTTGGTCTATATTCTTCTAGTACCAGGAATCCAAGACAGGAACACCATGAATGTGATAGGTGACACTCTGCTCAACTCTACCACCTATGAAAAAGGAAGGTACAGGCAGAGGAACATCACAGTGAACTTGGTTTTCACCTCAAGAATGCCCTAGAATATGATGTCTCACAAGGGAGTACGAGCAATCTTATCTCACCTTTATGTCCTGATCTCTCAAGCTGTGCTAAATCATCCACAAGCTTCATGCTCAAATGTGAGTATATGTTTAAGCCAGACATTAGGGACTCACCACCTTCTCCCAGCTCCCTCCTACCGTGACCTTTAATTTGCATATACTCCAGCCTCCAACCCTAGCTCCCAGAACATGCTCATCTCTCCCAAACATGGTAACTGTCTGGATTTTGAATGTTCTGATTCTTTTTATATTTTTTGTTGTCCACTTTATTAGACGACAAGGACTTCCTAGCTTCTAGTCCTGGCCCCATAAGGACTTCCTCTATGTTCTGTGTTGTTCCTGCGAGGGTCCACATCCTTCTATTCACTTTCCTGCCAGGGATCTGGGAATCAGGATGCTGTGGAGTATGGAGAGGTCAGTTTGCTGAACTTACATGTCCATCTAAAGCCCAGTGATCATCTTTGAACTTATTCACAAAGACCTCCTCAGGCCCTATGATCTGGTAGACCTGCAGCAAGAGATGAAAATCTTCTTTTTTGTAATTCCCTGGGAAAACAAAATTCAGAGAATACATTTGAAAGATGTGCCAAAATCTCAAAACACAAATCTGTGGGCACATAGGTGTGAGCGATGGCCTGAATGGAATTTCACTGTAACTATTGATAGAAACTGCACACGTGTAAGGGGGTGGAGGTAGTGTCACTTGTGAGTTAGTGTAGGCTGAATGTGAGTATATGCAAAGATGTGTATAATGCATGTTAATAACTGGATTACTGCATGAAGACTGATCCTGTGTATACCTGCACATGCAAGAATATGATTTCATGTACTTTGACCTGCCTGTTGATGCATGGATATGTTTACAATTCAGGGTGTGCAGAGAGGCATGGGGGCCTGCACATGGGAGTGTGTGGGTATGTTTATGGATATGTGTCAGAGCACGTAAGTGCACATGACCATGTGGTGGTGTGTATGTGTGCACAAGTGGACACGATAGTATGTGGAGCAGTGGATTAGTATGTCCCTTCACTCAGTCATGCATTCAATTCTCTTCAAGAAACAATTGTTTCTTGAATAGATATTTGTTTTTTTCTGATTAATCAAAACTGAAAAATTGGCAAAATTCTGAAAAACACAGAGGAACATGGAGAAAAAAATGTCTCTCCTAATGTCACTACTAAGCAACAACCACTGTTAACATTTTAGTGTAAATACTTATATTTTTCTTCTTATATTTTTTTCTTTAAAAGTCTGGAGCCATAATTTAAATGCATTAGAGTAGGTACATTTCCCCCTGATTTGGAGTATTTTATCCAGCAGATATTACATAATTATAAAACCTATATTTTATATTTAAGACATTTTCTATTTCCAGTTTTTTGTAACACAAACAACTCTCTAAAATAATCACAATTTATTCATAAATCTTGACTTGTCCATGTCAATTTCTTGTAATAACAATCATTAGAAATGTAATTAATGCATTCAGTCATCTTCAAGGATCTTTTGCCATTTTTTTCTAGAACTGCACTATTTTATACTTTGACTTTTACTGCTATGAGTCTGACAGCACTAAGGGTTATCACTTGAAAAGCTGAGTTTGATGGTATACATGGAAAATGGTATTTTGTGTTTATTTTTAATATTTTTGATGAGATATATTTTCTTTTGTTTATTGATTGATCAAATTTGGGTTTCTGGAAAATTTCTGGCTTTCCTTTTGGTTCAGCTTTAAATATATCAGTCTGTCTTCTTTTTGATCCTTACATATTAATGTCTGTCATCTAACTACTTCATGAACTTGTGGTCAAAATGAACATATGCTTCCTTCTCCCTTTGACCACCAGACAAGTCTGAGCCTCATGTGATATGATGCTGAGCCATTAAGCTCATCCTGGCAGAAGTATGCACCCCTCATCCTCACTGCTTGCCCTGCTTTTCATGGGCATGGCCTCCTCCTTACCAGCCAAGTGCAGTTCCACACCACTGTGATCAATCATGGTGGCATTGACCTTGCTGTTGGCAACCTGGAAGCCGGTCACTCTAAGCATAGCTGGCTGCTTCTTCCCTTGGTACTCATAGGCCCCTTTCCATAGGAAATTCTTGGCAAAAACATCACCAGGAACTAGAAGAATTGAGAAACACTTGTGAGAAGGACTTTTTGTGTTGGTATAATTGAGGCCACCTGAGGACTGAATCCACCTCACTCACTGAGGTTGTTTTCTTTCCCACCATCTAACTTGTGGGGGGGATGGTAGAGTGCTGAAGTCCTTTTATGAACCTCTTGTATCTCAGAATAGATGGATGCAGGGAACTGAAATCAATAGGTTGAAGAGATATCCACAATCCTGCGTTCATTTCAGTATCTTCCATGAAAACCAATATAGAATTTACTTAAGGGCCTATCAACAGATGAATGGATAAAGAAAATGTGGCATGGATATACAATGGAGCATAATTCAGTCTTTAAACAGAAATGGATTTTCTGTTGTTTGTGACAACATGGAGGACACTAGCCAGGAGGACACTAGACTGAAGGGAATAAGGCAGGTGCAAAAACTGCATGATCTCATGTGCACACAAGCTAAAAAAAGTCAAACACACAGAAGCAGAGAGTAGAATGTTGATTACCGGGGGTGTAAGGTAAGAGGTGGATGGGGAAATAGTGATCAAAGTGCAGCAGGTTTTGGCTGGACAGGAAGAATAAGTTTTAGTTATTTATTACACAGCATGATAATACAGTGAACAATAACATTTTATATATTTCAAAATTGTTAAAAGAGTAGATTTTAAATGTTTTCACCACAGAAACAAGCTAGGTGAATTAATGGTTATGCTAGTTAGATTTATTTAGTTTGCTAAAACATACAAATGTTTAAACATATATTTACATGTTATCCCATAGATGTACATATTAATAATTTGTCAATTAAAATAGAATATTACAAAAGATAAAAAGAGAGATGGAACTAGAAGGAAGAGAGGAGGAAAAAGAAAAAAAAGAGGGAAGGGATCTAAAAGGTAGAGAAAGGGAAAAAAGAAGAGAAAGCTAATGTTAGCACAGTGTAGTAAGAGGAACATTAGCTGATGAAGCCTGATGTGGATTCCAATTTTAGCTCTGTCACTTATCAGTTTCTTGATCACAAGCAAGAATCTTAACTTTTTCACATAGAAGGGCCACACCTGTAGTTCTATAAACTTGGAGGTTGCCCCATCTACCTCACCAGGGTTATCGTAGAGCTTAGATGATCTAACAATGTAAATTACATGCTACACAATGTTGAGCACAAAATATCACCTAAAAATTGTTAGCTAGTAATATTTCTATTATCCTTGTAATAATTCTCTAAGGCAAGAATTTTGATCCATATCTTATCAAATGGTAACTAAAGCTCAAGAGATGATGCTTGTTTGCTCAAGGACACAGCTGGTCAGTGACCAAATGGCCCTAAACTGACTTTATGATGCCAATCCAGTCTTGTTTTCTATTTAATACACATACAAATGTGGTGCTGTTGTGTGGATTTGGAATGTCCCCCAAGGTCCATGTGTAAATGCTTTGTTCCAAGTGTGGCACTACTGGGAGGTAGTGGAAACTTTAGGAGGCGTAGCTGGGGGTTTTAGGTCACTGGGACATGGTCTAGAAGAGGACTGTGGGACCCTAGTCCTTCTTATCTCTTTCTTTCATACCTGGTTACTAGCTAGCTGTGTGGGTGTCCTCCAGCACGTGCTCCCACCATGAAGTGCTGCCTCACCATAGATCCAAAAGCAACAGGGCCAACCAGTTATGTACTCACCTCCAAAGGCATGATGCAAAGTGAATCTTTTCTCTTCATAAATTGATTATCTCAGATATTTGTTACAATAATAGAAAGCTAACTAGCACATGTCATAAAAAAATAGAAGGTCCCCAAAAGAATGAGATAGTCTATAATAACTTTGCCCTGGTCATGGTACACCTTTCATTCTCTGTCCAGTTCTAGATGTGATACTGAAAGAGTCAACACCTGTTTGAAAGAAGTAACCATTTCTAGGGAGCTCCTAGGCAGGACTTGCATCTGCTTTCTGTCTGCATGAGCACTTTATCACTGGTTTCAAAATTCTGAGCTCAGGACATGCTTCTGGGTGGCCCTGGCTTGCCCCTGTGGGGGAGGTTTCTGCCTCCTTGAGACTCACTTCCTCCTGAAGACTGCTTGGGTAGGAAGGTGGGAAAGCAAACAGACTTGAGTCTGTCGATGGTTTTCATGCCCTTCCTCCAGTCACTCAGCAATCCATGTGTATGTTTCTGGCTAAGGGATGGGAACAATACCAGTTTTTTGAGCCAACAATCAGAACCATACATACCCAAGGGTTGGGCAAGTGGTGGCTCTCTGGCAGTGTTGATGGGTCTCCCACTGGGCCGGACCTCTGCTGGGGAAAGAGAATGGAAGAAGACAGGGTCAGTGTCTGATTCACGCTCTCTTGGAAAGGTAATGGCTGCCTCACATTAGGACATTGGGTTCTTTGACATCTTGCTTTGGACTTGTCTTCTTAGACTTGGCAGGACATGAATTGTTTTGATGATCTGGTGGTGTTATAGGCCTGTCTCAGAATAATAAAATACAAAGCATTTCTATCAGTCCAATTATATTATGTATATTTTGCCAGTTATAGTTATTGAAATATTAAACAAGGCATTGGGATATAGTCATATATGTAATTCTTTATTAATGCATTAAGTAACAGGATAATAGGATCTACCATAATTTTAGAGTAGACAGAAGAAAAAATGAAGATAGAATTAATGTATGATCCATCAATCCCACTACTGGGCATGTGGCAAAGGACTTGAAATTAGTATGTTGAAGAGATATCTATAGTTTGATGTTCATTGCAACATCTTTCCATGGTAGCCAAGATATGGAATCAACCCATGTGTTTTTACACACACACACACACACACACACACACACACACACACACACACACAGAAGTACTAATCACAAGAAGGAAGTCCTATCCTGACAGCATGAGAATATTAATTTAAATAAAATAAGGTAGGCATAGAAAGTCAAATACTGCATGAACTCACGTTTATGTGGATTCTAAAAAAGCCAAACTCATAGGCCCAGAAAGTAGAATGGTTGTGATCAGTGCGTGGAACAGTGAGGAGGCTGCATTGGGAAGATTTTGGTCAAGGATACAAAATTTCACGTAGACAGGAAGAACAAGTTCAAGATTTGTTGCATATGATGCTGAATATAGTAACAATTTATTGTGTTAGTAAAGTTAATGATTTATTGTGTACTTGGAAAGTGTTGAGAGATTTTAAGTGTTTTTGTGGAAAAAAACGATAGTTATGTGAGGCAGTGGACATGTTTATTAGCTTGATTTAACCATTCTGTTGCAATGCATACATCAAAAAAACACTCAAACTATGAGATGCCACTTTACATCTGCCGAAGATCGATACACACAAAAAGATGGACAGTAACAAGGCAGGCAAGTAGTCAAAAGAACTGGAACCCTGGGGCATGGCTGGTGGGAAGGTAAAATGCTGCCAGCACTTTGGAGAAGTCTGGAAGCTCCTCAACATGTTACACATGGAGTTAGTATTCCACTCCTAGATACACACCCAAGAGAACTGGGAACACATCCACACCAAACATGCACATGTATGTTCACAGCACCTTTATTTATAACAGCTGCAAAGTGGAAACAACTCCATTGTCTAACAGTGGATGAATTACTAAAAGAATGTGCTATGTCCATGCACTGGAGTATTACTGGGCCATAAAATGAATGAAACTCTGATGCCAGTTGAAGCATGGATCAGTCTTCAAATCATTATGTCAAGTGAAATAAGCTTGACACAAAAAGACAAATAGTGCATGACTTTTAAAATGAGGTACTTAGAATACACAATTTTATGGAGACAGACAGTATAACAGAGGTTACCCTAGCTAAGGAAAAAGAGAAATGGGATGTTATTGTTTAATGGATTTAGAGTTTCTGTTAAGAATGATGATAGTGGTGATGAGTGTATGATATTGAATACACCCAATGCCACTGAATGTCCAATTATATTATGTACGTTTTGCCACAATAAAAATAATGAATGTACTTTTAAAAGAATCTTACAGCACTACCACATGTGGGAAACAAATAGAAATTTCTCTGATTTGGTCATTACACATTGTCATTCTGTGCCTCCTAAATATATACAAACATGGGTTAGTTAAGATATATTAAATAAAAATGTAATCATTATGTACTGCAGACATTCACTAATAAAGATAAAACTGAAATAACTGTAAACAGAAAAAATTAAAAAAACAAGTATTTATAGAAGTAAAATTTATAATAACTCATAGAATGAAAATAAGATAATGTTATTAAATTCTACCCCTGATCAAGGATTTGGCCATGAAATCTCTGTGTTTGAGGGGCAGGATAGAAGAGTTGTTAACAGCTGGGACCCTAAAGTTAGAGTACCAAAGTTTAGATCAGTGGTGGTAAACCTATGGCATGTGTGCTGCAGGAGACTTGTACCGCCAAAAGCTCTAAAAGGTTCACCATCACTGGTCTAGACCTTCAGCTCTTTCTTTTTACCAGCTGGTGTGTAATTTCTCTGTGCCTCAGTTTCCTTATATGTTAGAGATACAACAGCACCTGCCTGATAAGATGCTCATGAGGACTAGTGAGTCAATAAAAAGTGCTTAGAACAACCAGGCGCACGTGATGAGGGCAGCACGTGCCAGAGAGAGGTCAGTGCTATTTCAGTATCACATTTAAGATGGGACTCAGACATCACCTTCTCCAAGAAGCCTTCCTTGACTTTTCTTGAGCCCCAGTCCCCTTCCTTCTCATTCCCCCAGCACTCAGAGCATCTCTGTGCTCCTGAGGGTCCTGCTGTGTCAATGACTAGTGATCTCTGCAGCTGAGCATGAGTTCCTTTAGGGCAGGATGGTGTCTTTCACCTCCAGAATACCCCTGCCCAGGGCAGGCATGACACAGGGACCATGTGCCACAAATAGTGACTGAATGGGTGAAGAAGGGGGAAGGAAATGACAATTTTTAAGGAGGTAGATATGTTCACCCTGATTTGTACATTACACAATGTATATGTGTATGAAACATCATATGGGGCCCCATAAAAACACACAATTTTTCTGTTAAAGAAGAAGAGAGGGAGAAGTGTCTGGGACGGCCTGGGGTGGGCACTGCTTATTCAGAGTTTTAATACGCATGCTGTGCTCTCCAGTTTGATGGAGGAGGGAGCTTCCCTCTGCTGATGTGTTCTCCCCAGACTCTGTTTAAGTGAGATGACAAAGGTGATATTTAGGATGCATTCAGCAGGGCCCCTTACACAGCCTTGGTTTGTTTCCTGGAGATGTAACGCCTCAGAAGCAGGGTCCAGCTCCTGGAAACCCCCTTGTCACCTTTCTTTGGCCCTCCTTCAGCCTATGCTCTATGTCCCTCTGGCCTCTGCTGTACAGTGGCTCTCTGTGTCCTCACTCACCCAGGCAGATGGGTGGTTTGCCTGTCCAGCTGCCATCTGCTTTGCAGGTGCGATGCTCGGAGCCACCCTTGAGGGAGAAGCCCTCTTGGCAGGAGTAGATGAGTGTGTAGCCCATGGAGGGCAAGTCCAAGGCCCCAACATTGGCATGGGTTGGCGTCTCTGGTTGCTTGCAGTGGTGAGCTGAGTGAGAAGAAAGACATTGTTAGACCTGAGGAGATGAGTCTTGGCGTGGTCTTTTCTATCATCCCATTTCATCTCCTTTCTAGTCTCTTTCATGCTTTCCCCAGGCTGCTTCCTGAATGTCATGTGGCTCTCTAAGCCTGTAGCACTTTGCCTGCGGGAAGATGAAGTGACCATGCTCCAAGGATGAAATCATCACCTGAGGCCTGCCCTTGTAGTTTTTGTTTTTGCTGCCAATGGATAATTCACTAGATAGTTTTTTATTTGGTAAGGTATAGGAATTGCCTTCAAATTCCAGGAAGGCTTTGGGGCGCCAAGGAATGAGGCAACCCAAAGGAATAAGGACTCAAGAGAGATCAGTATCCATCCAGATGGGAGGTGGTGAGCATTCAAGCACATTCTGGCTGCCCCGCTGGGGTGGGAGAGCGTAGGCAAAGTCTAAAGTGTACTCACGGACACAGTCAGGTGAGGTTCCACTCCAGGTCAGGTTGGGAAGACAGGTCCTGGTGGTGGAGCCCTGAAGCAAGTAACCTTTCTGACAACGGAAGAGCACTGTGCTTCCAACCTGCAGCAAGGATGGAAGAGGCAGCATCACCCTGTATCCAGCGACACTTCCCAACTCTGTCCCATGTCCCAACTCCTACTTATGCTAATGCCTTGGGTCTCAACGAAAGGCTTCTCTGCCTAATTAAACCTTATTGATCCTTTGGGCGGTCAATATCACACCTCTTCCACAAGGCTGATCTAGTACCCTGAGCTAGATCAGAGCTCTGATTACACAATCGTGGTAGACAGAATCAGAGGACTCTAGATCTGATTTCTGGCCTCATCTACTCTAAACCTTAGTCTTCCTAATGTAAAAAAGGATGGCCGTTGTGTCACACTAGTCAGAAATGTCGTGACACTCAAAAGCCATAGTGGCACTAAAAGCATTTTATATAGTGTGATCATCTGTGCAAAATCAAATTTCACTTGAGTGTGTCCCTTTCTTTTATAAAACTGCAAGTTCTCCAAGGATAGGAGACCTGCTTTTCTTATAGCTTCAGCCCCCAAATCTGGGGCTGTCTTTATAGATATCAGTTGGACAGAAATGCCACTCTCCCTCTCACCTCCCTCTGCTTGGTTGTGTTTCTTACCTCCACCCCCACCAGCCCCTGACTGTCTACTTGATATTGCTACACCCACCAGTTTCACCTCTGTCCCTCCTACACAGCTGGTTTAATGTGGCCAGATCAGTTCCCAACATCACAAGTTGGACTTCACTACTTCCCAGCTCAGATGGTCATGTATCTCTATAATGTATGGAAGCACATTCAAATGCAATGCAAAACTCTTAAAGTTGTCCTCCTTTCTTTCTTCCATGCCCAACATGTTTAGATTTCATCATGGGATTCAATAAATGGCACCTTTATTCACCCAGTTACTCAGATCAAAACCTTCATGTCATGTTTGATTCTTTCAGCCCTCAATCCAACCTTTCAATGTCCTCTTAGTTCCCTGGAAGAGCTCTGTGTACAGAGTAGACCTGGATGCCCACTTCTCCCTGCCTGCACTGTCATTGCCTTCACACAAAACCACCCTTGTCTTTTACTCGAGTCACGACAACACTGTCTTACCTGTCTAAGAGCTTCTATTTTCAACCCTTCTGTCTCCATTTGTGACTCAGCAGTTGGAGTGGTATTTCAAAAGATGAATTTGATGACATTTAGACTAAAACTCAAAATACTTACATTGGCCTTAGGACCCTGCATGAACCTGGCCCATGCTTTCCTCTTTGCAAAAATCATTATGTGACCTCTGATGCATACAAATGGATATAGTGACACCTAGAGATATTAAATGTAATAATAAAATGAGCACCTTAAGTGGAAGGTGCTGTGCAGCATAAAGACTGGGATATTATTGGATGGACTGTGTGTGACCCTGCCCTGTCCTGATCCAGTTCTCAGCTCCTCTCAGTACTAACCACCATCCTAAAGTTTGCGTTTTAAATTTCTCTGCTTTGTTAAAAAATAATTCTATTATGTATGCATACTTGTATCTCTAAATAGTTTAATAACTTTTTACTGGTTTTATTCTTTTTATCTAAACTCATTATCTAAATTCAATAGTATGTTTCTAAAGTTCATCTTTGTCATGTAGAGCTAGAGTTCATTAATTTTCACTCTTGTATAATAATCTTTTTCTTGCTTCCTTCAGGACACATGCAAAAGTAGCTCTGGGCTATGTTTCCAGGAGTGGGACTTGTGTGTCCCAGTGTGTGAATGTTGAACCTAGGAACCACGCCAAGGTGCTTCCATTTCCTTCGTCCAGTTTCCAAGGCCCCTTCCCTTGTCTCCTGTCCTCATGAATATCCCTGGGTCTTCTGACACTGAGAGTGACAGAAAGGGACAGGAGGGAAGAAGGCTCAATCTGGGATGATCTCATTACCTGGTAGCCCTGGGAATTGTTCTGTATCCCGAACTGTGGCACGCCAGGATCAGCACACATGGTTAGCGTGGGATCTGGATAGGCAAAGCAAAGAGGCAGACCCCATGGTCACTGGTATATTCACTACTTCCTCTCACCGACTGATAGACGTGGAAAAACAGAGCACTGGCCTGATACTCCACCTTCTGCAACTGCCATTGGTCTCTGAGCCTAGCTGGCCATTCCATTCCCCAAGCACCTAAGCTCCGGCTGCTCCATGGAGCTCAGAGCAGGAAGACTCGCTCTCCATTGCAGACGAGACCATCAAACACCAGGAAGGGATGCTATCACCTCAGTCCTCAGAGGTCACCTACCAGCCAGGACACTCATGCCTCAAATTCCACTCACCTATGCAGCTGGGCTGTGTGCCACTCCATGTGCCATCTGACTGGCAGAACCTCCGTGGAGAGCCCACTAGTACCAGAGGGGGATGACAGGAATAGGACACAGATGACCTGTAGGAGAAGCCTCGGTCCTCTCTCCTCCCATGAGGTGGAACCCCAGGATCTCCACAGAACACAGCTGGGGAGACACAAGGAGAAACGTGGGTCCAAGTTGCTTCCCAGAACCCACTGTTTCCTACCTCCACACTTGCCTTTGTTCTTTGTTCTGCTTTTCTCCAGATTCCACTTTGAACTCTGGAAACTGGGGCAACCCCAGTAAGCACTTAAGAGCTTCTGCTTCATTATTGCAGCAGCTGGTAAGAACTTCATCTTCTTTCCACTGCACAGAGTTTAGTTATCACCCGTCATGGACTGACATTTCAAGAAGTTTAGAACATTGAGGGGGCACTGGGGGTGTAGCTCAGAGGTAGGGAATGTGCTCAGCATGCTTGAGGCCTTGGGTTCCCCAGCAGCGACAACAACAAACACAATACTGAGAAAAAACAAGCTACAATCCCATTCTCTAAACCTTTCCCCCCATTTCGTGTATATTCCATTCTATCTTCTCCAGCTGTGAATCCACTTGTGTCCATATGATCAGGAATCTTGCTTCATTCACTTAATATTATCTAGCAAACATTTTCTATGTTTATAACACCATCATCAAAAGCTGGCTGCACAATTTTGTAATGAGTGGCTATACTGCAATTACATCTATGCACAAAGCCTTTTTTAATTATAAAGTTACATGTAACTTTTCCTTCACAGGTGTAAATTCTTAGGCGAAATTTCCAGGAGTAGACTTCGAAGTTCTTATCTTCAAAGTTCTTATCTTCAAAAGTTTAATAATTTCTCAGCTATCTATGTGTAATGTCACAATGTACCATGGTGGGTAGTGTGAACGTATCCATTGTACTCTGCTCATGTTAAAATTAGAGCACATTATGAAAATTCATGACTAAATGCAAAGCTTTCATGACATCACTATAAGCATCACATTTTGCCATATGTCAGCATGTGTGTGTGTGTGTGTGTGTGTGTGTATGTGTGTGTGTGTGTGTATGTGCATGTGAGGGAGCACACACATGTGTACATAAAGCCCTGAGGGAAGCCGGACTAGCCTGTGTCTGGAAGCTGGGAATCTGGGTTGAACAGTCAGATGTTAGTCAAAAGCCAAGTTATTCAAAGTCATTGTTTCTGGGAAGAAGCAACTGAAGGAATGAGATATGCCAGTAGCTGACAAAGAAACAGCAACTCAGCCATTCTAACCAGCAATGCAAATTAAAGCCCTGAGATATCTTTAAAAACTCCTCATGTTAATAAATAGGAATGTAAATTGGAAGGCCCTTCCTAGAAGGCAGTTCAGGGACACACATTAGGACATACGGGTGTCTGCCTGTTGGCCCAGCATTCTGACCCCTAGGGCTTTACCACAAGAGCAAAGATGCTTTTCAGGGATGCTTATTGCAGAAACCCTTCCAACATGATTACATCAGCGATAACCTAAATTCATCACAAATGAAGGTAAGCAAAATTGTGATTTATCCAACAAGGGAATTCTTTAAAATCATGAAACACGATATGTAGATGAGTATGTATTATGGAGACAGAGTTTGTAGAAAGACCGTGGTGGCTTATCAATAAACACACGTTATAAAATACTGTGCACAGTGTGACCCAGTTATAAACATTTTTATACATATCCTATACATGTGAGAAAGTCTTGTGATCCACATGGAGGAGACTCCAAAGTTTAACTGTGATTATCTTGGGAAGTCTTACTATCTTCTTTGTATTTTGTGATATCTGGCATTTTAAAAAAAAGTGACCAAAATTGATTGCTTAAAAACAGTTTAGTTAAAAAGTGACCATAATTGATTGTTTCAAAAACAATTTAATTATTTCTCAAGAGGTAAAATAAATGTATTGAGCCCACATGCAGTCCCGAAGCTTTCTAGCTTTTAAATGGTAAGCAAAGATTGGTTAACCATAATTCAAAAGCCTGTGTCCACTATTGAGTGGTTGTCCTTAATCTTGTCTGAAATTCCCAAAGGAAGCAAATTTTCAGAGGGACAGGGATGTATGAATGGCTCTCTGTACAATTATGTAAATGTCAACTAGAAAGACAAAATAAGTCCTACTGTTTTTCCGAAGCATGGGCATTAAGAAAACCTCCCAGAATCCATCTGTGGAGTGTGTCAAGAATAAGCATCCTGCAGCCTGCTTCTGTGGGGGCCTCAGTAAGTAAAAAGTCCTGAAATGGATTTAGGACTCTTAAGAACACCAGCAAATTGTGGGCACCCAGAAGTCTCTCTAGTATAGGACACTTCCCACAAAAACAAACTAGTTTTAGTCCTAATTGTCCCCAGATCTTGGGTACCATCTCATCTAGGCAAAAACCCCTCAGGTGTTTCTTGAAACACCTCTTTCTCTCTGGCTTAATTTTCTCCCACTGTGTCCCTAGACAGTGTCCCAAACCAGGGCTCAGTAAAGGCACAGTATTCTCATGCTCTTCTTTTAAACTTCCTTCCTCTCTAATCGAGTCTTTGACAAAGCTCTTCCCTGATTTTGGGGTGGGGGATATTTATGTCAGGCTTTCCAGTAGCTCTGAGGAGGGGATTTGGGGGAGATATCTCAGAGGGCCTGGGCCCTCGTGAGCCACTCACGGAAACACTGAGGCAGCTCCCCGGTCCAGGATCCATTTCCCTCACAGGTGAGCACGGCAGGCAGGGAGAGCTGGTAACCCTCCAGGCAGGCGTAGGTCACACTTGCGCCCCACATGAAATCAGACCCCAGCACTTTCCCATTGGGGATGAGCTGAGGTGGTTTGCACATGATAGCTGCGGAGGAGATCAGAACAGGCTGAGTGCTGGTACTGTCCCGGGGAAACCAAACCTTGTCACCACCACTGGCTACTCTGTTCCCAGCTGGGAGCATGAGCCAAAGACCTCTCTTTCTGTGGGAAGTCTGATACTCTTGTAACTTACAATGCCTCCTCTCAAGTGTGACAATTCTGTCCTCTCTTTGCTCAACCCTGGCCTCTCAATGTCTGAAGCCCAGGCCTTCCAATGGTCCCCTCTGATTCCTCTGAGCTGATATTCAGGACCATTCTTCACCTTGGCCTTCCCCTGGTTAATACATTAGGGTGCCCTGTTGCCCCGTCCCTTCTGGATATCCAAGGCCCATGTCTCACTTGCATATCTTCTCTGGCACTCTGTTCATAGCTTCAGCCCTCAGACGCACCTTTGCAGATTGGTTTGGTACCATTCCATGTCCGGTCCTTTGTGCAGCTCAGCACAGACACCCGGTGCGACTCCATCATGTAGCCAGGGACACACTGGTATGTCACAGTTTTGTTGTACCTGAAGTCATTGCCCAGACGGAGGCCATTGGCTGGAATCCCAGGGTCACCACAGTTTATGACTAGGATAAGAGAGATATAGCATTATTTGCACCACCCCATGCTGTTTCTCAGAATTCCAGTACCATCTCTGTCACTCCCTGTACATGTCCAGGAGGAAAAGGGTCACATCAGGGGCACTCTGTGCTTCACAAGCTTCGAGGTGGGCACTGCTCATCCTAAAGGCTATTAGATCAACTCTGCCTGCATGGGCCTTGAACATACCTGCTGTCTATACCCACATCATCCTATGTACACCAGGAAATTGGGCTACAATGACCACTCCTTTTATTCAAACATACCCTCTCCAAGGAAGTAGGCATAGGGCTCTCTTCCTAATGAGGCTGGGGCCCAGGTAGTGGAGGCTTTCCAGATTTAACATATGATAATAGACCACATAAGACAGTTTGCTTAGGGATACATTTTATAGCCTGCTGGTCTCTCTGGGAGACCTCTGTAGGCCAAACAGCCTGAATGTGGAGTCTTATAATCCAAGCGATGGTCATTCCTCTGTTACAGAATCAAGTGAGGGCACGTTTGGTGAACTGTGGTGTCAGAACAAAAGTGAACCTGATACAAGAGGCACCATTTACCTTGGAGCCCAGCGAGCTTGGGGTCTCACCTGTGCACTCAGGGTCACTGCCTGTCCAGGTGCCATTGACAGAGCAATGTCGGCTGAGCAGGCCTGTGGCGTAGTAGCCTTCCCGACACTCGTAGACGATAGAGCTGGAGAAAACCAGGCCGTCACTGAACAGAACTCGGGCGTTGCTTGGAGTCCCGGGGTTGCCACAGGAGATTACTAGGAAACCAGAAGACAATATTATTCAGACAGTGGTGGGTGCCACCTCGGGGCCTAAGAACTGCCCAGAGTTGGAACCCCACATGCCATGGAAGGACCTTGTGGATGAAGAAGACCTCGTGCTGCTTTCATACCTGATCATTCCACCCTTAGAAGGCAGAGACCTGTATTACCTTTCTTTAATTTCTAAAACCTTCTGTATTTTTAAAGAAAAAAGACTACATTTTTATCACCACACCTAAAATTTTAAATAATTCCTTAATATTTAATCATTAATTAATTTTTCTTAATGCTCTTCTTTTTCTCAGAGTTAATTTTACAAAATATTGAGCTTCACTGTGGCATTTATATTAGTTTTATAAAATATTGGGTTTTATTGTGCATTTATATACATGTGTATAAACTGTGTTATTTTTTATAGTTGATTTGTTTGAATCAGGACCTAAATATGGTGCATACTTGACGTTTGCTTGGCACCTCATTATGCAGTTGGATCCTGGGATTACTGTTTCTGTGCTATGATTTCTTGCAGAAATCAGGGCATTTGTCCAGCAGCACTCCCACTTTCTGGGTTTTGCCAACAGCATCAAATGACATGGGGTTTCACAAGTTCCTATGTCCCATCTAATTTCTGTGTTACTTTTTGACAAGGGTGCTTTTGAGGTGGTCTTATGGCTCCCCCATTGCACTGGATTGACAGGCATGGAATGTCTGGCCCTGTTCTGGTTTGTGATGCTGAGGCTGAAGCACGGCCTGGGTTGGCTTGCCTGATCTGGCATTATAAAGGTTCCCATTCATTTTTACTCAATAGTTGTAACAGCAATAGATGTTGAACAGATTCATGACTGTGTTGGAGATTAGCAAATGGCATTATTCTATCATTTTTCTGTATAAATTATGAGTTCTTTATTAAAGAAGTTTCCTATCATCAAATATTTGCTTACTCTAAAATGCAGCTCATCTGCTCTATATAGGGAGGCAGTGGGACCCAAAACAAGCAGTGCACCCCATGGGAGTGAAAGGGGAGGAATTGTCTAAAAAAGGGAGGCAGAGGATATTGTTAATGGGGTAACAAGATTTAAAATTTACATTATTCTCACCACTCTGCTTGGATGGATTATGTGCTGTTCCAGTTCGTCTACTTACGCTAGACTTGAGGACATGGTCAGCTATCCCAAAAATAAGAGGACATATTATGGTAATCACCCCTAATTTTCCTATCAACTTAATCTGAAGCCCTTTATAACTTATACTGTCTTATTATGGCTGCTCTTATTTGAATCTGGTTTGTTAGATTGCTACTTTGTATTGACTCATTTTATTTAAATCTGTTATGATGGATAGCGTCAAGTCTAAGAGTATAGGCAACTACACTGAAGATGACAAGATTCACTAAGATACCCACTCTGGTTTGATTATTACTTGCTTTTGAAGTCTTATAATGTCTCTAATGCTTTGTTTTTATTAATGTTGTTATATACTGCTGAGACACCATGGTAACCATTGTAGATCACCTTGTATTGTGGTTTTATGTGACTTTTCTGC
>PVJX010016079.1:0-41150 GCA_004027295.1 Dolichotis patagonum
TACCGCAAAAAAAAAAAAAAAAAAAAGACTCCAGTCCACTAAGGTAGAACTTCAAAGCCTTATGGTCACATTCATCCTTATCCTACCTCTAAAATATCTGCTTTATGGGGTTCAAAACACTAGCCATGTAGGACCCATAGAGGGGATGTGGCTTGTCTCAGACCTCTCTTCCTCCTTCCCCCTTGTGTAATAGAGCCCAATTGTCCTGGTTGCTACCCTAGTGATGTGCCCATTGATTCAGTACAGTGAACATCATTGGTTAAACAGTTTATCTTCTAAATTTCCACCTTCTAAAAGTGTCTAAATGGCATAAAAAATATGGTTACCCCCTAGGCTATGAGGCAGGTGCCTGGTTGTCTGCAGGGGTGGTCAAACCATTCCCACCATTAATTTTCCACCCAGTCTGAATGTGCAGACAGTGAACAATGACCAGACTATATACGGCCATGGAAAGCTGACCTACGCGCTCTGGATTAACCAGCTGGGGAAGCCAAACCAGTTGGCTTCTGACTCAAGATCCCTGCCTGCTTTCCAACTCAGCAGCAGCCAAAGAAAACTAGATATGCTCCCCAAACAATCGCTTAAACCCCACTTCTAAGCAGCCAGCATCCAACTTCCCAGTACCAGTGTCTCCAATCCTGGCCTAGCCCAAGACTTCCCTTTCTTCCCTAAAAGCCACCCCACTCCCTTCCTTGCCTGGAGTCTCTGCCAAATCCAAGTGACGGCAGCTGACTCCCTTATTTTAGAAACTCTGAATAAATAGCCTGGTACTGCTTTGGGCTGTGTTATTCCTATACAAGTGAATCAATTAATAATAATAAAGCAAAGTTATGAAAAAAGCATCAGTTACTAAACATTTGTAAAGTGCTGTACAATCATTTTAATATGTCTCATAAACACCTCTGAAACCCTGATATCCCCATTTGAGAGCTGAGAAAATTGAGAAGGAATCACGAGATGGAGTGGTGTGCCCAGAACTAGGACTGGAACGTCAAGTTTGAGGTCTGTTTATGCACTGAGCCCAAGTGACTCTTTGGAATCATCACCATTTTAAAGTATTTGACTCTGGGTTGAGTGAATATTAAGGAGTAGATCACATTTCAGCCTGGCAGATGTGAAAGTATTGTTTTTAGTTTGTTTTTCTAAGTTTTAGTAAAAGACATATGGGCTCCATTAGCTTTACTATGCAGCACAATTTTGAAGATAGTTTCTTTTCCAAAAAAATTTTCACCACCATTTAACATTTTAAAATTCAGCACACACCATCAAATCTTGATGCTTGTTGTTCTCAGGGTTGTTGTTTCTTCTTCTGTGCTGCTGGCAGAGGTGAGAGGTCATACACCCAGCCCTGGGTGAGTACTGTGGTTGTGGCTGGGCGGGGTTCTGAAATTATGTGTGGCTGGGGTGCCAGACAGTCCTTCTCACGCAGGGCTTTCCAACTTCTAAAGATGAGCAGCTTTCTTATTCCTTCCTCCAAGTTTTAAGGTTGTGGATGATGTTGTTTTGAAAGGACACGAGGAAAACCGAGATTCGGTAGCACCTGACTGGAAGTCAAGAACATCTGTCTGGGGAGCAGGACAGGTGGGAAAGGATGGCTATTTGTACCTCCTTCCTGACTGAAAACCACAACTGTCTTTATCTCCCTCTATTATGGGGCAGTCAGAGAGTGCTGTGTGGCAGCGCCATTTGGCCTGGGTGCCACCATACCTTGTCAGCCTGGTGTGGATTGCCCCCCGCTGGTTTACTAGGTGACACTAACTTAGGCTAATAAATTTAACACCATCTGTAGTTTTATTAAATATTGAACATTTGCTTGCTAGTGTATATTGGTTTAGTCACTGGAATCATCTCATTCACCTTTTCCATCCTTACTCTCTTAAGCACTAATTTCAAATTCTATTCCTTCTATACTATCTTTTCTAATTTCTTTGGTTCTCTCTTTTCTTTGTTTTTCTTTTCTCTTTTCTTTTCTTTTAACTTATCAGGTACAAGCCTGCATAAAAAGCCTGCAAATATTTGTGATCAGGCAGATGTTATATTAGCCAGTAAATGTTTCCTTTTTTCCTTTGATGGGAGTGAAGCAGGCTTTTTGGGCTTGTGAGAACAGGTGAAGTCTAAAAGACAGGTAGGTAAGCCGAGCCTGTCAACTCCATCCATCTCCTCATTTCCTAAAGGCAGAGGGTGCTATGGAGGGCAGTGCCACATACTGAGCCTGGGAAGTTAAGGGTAGTGTTAGAAAACAAGGAAAATAAGTAGGATGAAAGGTAGCCTAGGGCTGATCTATGAAATATTCCAGCACTCCTAACTTTTATAACTCTTGTCTGGCTGCAAGTGGATTTTCTTTCATGCTGTGAAAAGACAGGTCACAAACTTAGAGTGCTTGGAGTCTATGTTAATACTAGTCAATGTTTATTGATCATCTATTCAATGCACAGGGCAGCAAGACCTGTCACAGCAGAAAAACAAGAATAGAGAGAGAAGTAGGCTGGACAAGCCTTCTAGCTCTCTGAAGTACAGTTTTCTTATGCCTTCAAGCATTGTAATTAGGACTAGATGAAGAAAAAAAAATAGGCCATCATTGCTGGCACAAAATACCCCACATCTGCAATTTAAAGGAAAAAGTTGAATTTGGCAAAAGTTGAAGATGGCAAACAATAAATGACTCTCAGAGATAAAAAATATGAGGAGGTACCAGGAAGGCACATTATCCATAATAAAAGGTGAAAAACAATCTCAGCATGGCACTACTATTGCATGGCACTACTCCCAGTTGGGAGGCTAAGTCAGGTAGATCACTTGAGCTCAGGAACTGCAGATCAGCCTAGGGACTTCATTTTAAGAAATGAACAAGAGTGAAAATATAAAGTTGCAGAGATCCAATTGATTCTGATAGATAATATTTGCATATAATCATCAAAATTATAGAATTTAGTTTTCAACAACCTTATTTGCCAGTTAATCTTTTTTTGGGGGTGCACCAGGGCTTGAACTTGCAGCCTCACACTTGCTAGGCAGGCGCTTATGCCACCAAGCTAAATCCCTGGCCCTTGCCAGTTAATCTTAAATGTTGATTTCAATGGATTCAGAGACTCTTGGGGAGGTGATGGGATCATGAGGGCGCTATGTTCAGCAGTGGATTGATATACTGATATTCACAGATGAATGTGTGGTTAGCAGGTAGGACTCAGCTGTAGGTCATAGGGTGAGTCTTGCCTTTGGAAGGTGTGTCTCTCAATGGCACTCTTCCCTGTGCTCTGCTTCTTGGCCACCATGAAGTGAGCAGCTTTGTTCTACCGTACCCTTCAGCCATGATGTCCCTGCTTTGGACCCAGCTGACCATGGACTAAAACTTCTGAAACTGTAAGCCAAATTCAACTTTTTCCTTTAAATTGCAGATGTGGGGTATTTTGTGCCAGCAATGATAAAACTGACATATATGAGTGCATATATATATATATATATATATATATATATGCATGCATATATACATTTTCTTTTTCTTTTCTGTATTGGTATATGTTTACATTTTTTGAGGAATTGGTATACATATGTGTGTGTGTGTGTGTGTGTGTATATATATATATATATATATATAGAGAGAGAGAGAGAGAGAGAGACTGAGACTACCAAGTGAAGTATATACACTTCAGGGAAAGAAAGATAGTATGACAATTTTTCAATGCATGGTGCTACCCTCATATGGGGAACCCTAGAGAATGTCATATATCACAGAAAACCCACCACACTGCTGGTCCTTAGAGAAGAAATTGAAATGCACATCCAGCACTCTCAATGATCAAGGTTATCTAAGCAGCAGTTCACCGTACTAATAAATGTCTAGAAGTTAATGGCCACCACTTTGAGCACCTCTTGTAATTGTAGAGGCTAAAGATAACTTGTATTAATCTTATGATGTTGCAATAAATTTAGTATTAAAATATTTATACAAGTTTTTCTTTTCCTGAAGTGTGCATACATTTTTGGAGATTGTGTGTATATATATATATATATATATATATATATATCTACATATATATAATATATATATATATATATATATATCTACATATATATAATATATATATATATATATATATATATATATATATATAATCATTTTTGGTCACTTTTCTCATCTTCAAAGAGATTGCCTCCCCGTTTTCTCCCATCTTATCTTTATTTATACTTTGGATATATTTTGTAAGAGACATCATGCAATGTCTAACTTTCTATGTTTGACTTATTTCACTTAACATTATGATCTCAAGATGCATCTATTTTCCTACAAATGAATTCACTCTTTATAGCTGAATAAATTTCTAGTGTGTATATATACAGCATATTTTCTTTATTCATTCATTTATTGATGGGTATCAGGGCGGTTTACAGAGCTTGGCTATTGCCAGTTGTGCTGTTATACACATGGGCATGTACATATCGCCATAATGTGACTTCAACTTTTTCAGGAATATACCCAGGAGAGGTACAGTCTCCCCCTCTGTCCTCTCTCCTCTCTGTGCTAGAGATTGTATCCATGGTCTCACATATGCTAGGGAACAGCTTTACTACTGAACTACACCCCAATCTCCCCTTTTAATTTTTTTTGGATTGGGAATCAAACTCAGGACCTTGTGCTTGCTAGGCAAGCACTGTGTCACTGAGCTATATTCCCTGGCCCTTCTCCTTTTAAATTTTATTTTGAGATAGGGTCTAAGTTACATCATCTCTAAATTGTGATCCTCCCTCAGTTTGCTGAGTAGTTGGGATTACAGGGGTGAGTCACCACACCTGGTCTCATTTTCTTTTATTTAAATACAAGTGGAGGCTTCTTATTGAGAATGGAGGAAAAATAAATGTTTACTAAATAATAAATTATCATATGTAATGGGATTAAAACTCAAAATTGGACTCTCCATGTCCCAGTGCCTAGGTATATGTGATATTAAATGTACTATTTTCATAGAGCTACATCCTTGCTCACAGTAGTACAGTGTGGTAGAAGAATACTGAATGGGAGAGCTGGAGCACTGGGTTTTATTTTGGAGTCTCTTGTCTAGCATAGTTTAGGGACAAATTCAAGTTTTGAGCCTTATTTTAGCCATGGAAGTGCTATAATTGTTACCTGATGTCATAATTTATGTCGGTGGCCCCCAGGCCTCATGTATTTGCATTGTGCATTTGTGATTGGTTCATTGTCTAGTGCTTGGATTGGCGGTGTCAGTGCTACACCCTCCTAGGGGTGGAGCCAGGATGTGATGTAATGGCAGGAAGAAGGTGTGTCTCTCTCACTTGCCAGTTTCCGCTTGCTGTTTGCAGCCGCCATGTCACCCTGCCTTGGAGCCAACTGAGTATGGACTGAAACCTCCAAAAACTGTAAGAAATAAACCTTTCCTTTCCCAACTTTTGGCATCAGGTATTTTGTCTCACCGATGAATAAAAAGTAACTAAGACACCTGAGTTAAAATTAATCAAAAATACAAGAGCACAAACAAGAGCTCATTCTCTCAGATCATTCTCTCTAATCACTCTACTATCTAAGCCCTAGGGAAAATGCTCATCTACTGATCCCTGAGCACATGGTCTCAGCACAGAAGTTTATACTACCATTATTATGCACCTGGATTCTGTCCCATTCTCCTAAAACATGCATGTAAGTGGAGTCATGATTTTTCTCCTTATGATATGGAAGTGTTGCACACACAGCCAAATTATATTACTGCCCATTGCCGAAAGGAATGACCCCCAACAAACAGGCTTTCAAATTCACTTACAATCATTTATGGAGTGTCTACTATGTCCAGACACACTTTTAAGCCTGGGAACATGAGGGAGACTGCTCTTTACCACATCAGTCCAGCGGTGTAATACATAAACTGATATGCTAGTAGACACCAAGAAGTATTTTGCTCATGGTATAAATTAAGAGCTGTGTCAGGAATCCAGGAGGAATCTATCCCCTGGGAGAGTCTGGGAAGACTACAGTGGAGGTGACACTTGACCTTAGTCTTGAAAGATGAGAGACAAATTTCCAGAAGAAGGGAAAGGGCATGTTTAAGTAGAGGGAAAAGGAAGGCTCATCAAAGTGCCTGGCATAGTTGAGAAATAATGAAAAGGGTTGTGTAGCTACAGCCCAAGTTTTGTGAAAGAGGCAGAAGGGAGATTGGTTAGAGTGGGGCTAGATAATGAGGAGGCTTGCTAATACTATGCCACAGTCAATTGGTAATCACACCTATAGGCAGCAAGGGGCCGCAAAGTATAATGCGTGTTATTACAGGTACTTTCAAGTCAACTGCAAGTCATGTGAGATGTGAGATGTGAGAGCAACTTAAGAAGAAAAAAAGCAAGAAGACTGTCTTGATTCATTTTGCGTGGCTATACAACAGAATAGCTGAGCCTAGGTAATTTACACTAAATAGAGATTTATTTCTTACAGTTCTGGAGGTTAGAAAGTTCCTCTGATGAAAGTCTTCTGGCTGTATCACTCCTTAGTGGAAAGCAGAAGTTCCAAGGGAGCACATGCATGTGTACATGACAGAAGGTGAGGGAATGAAAGAGACACAGAGAGGGGAAAGGAACTTACTCCCTCAATAACTGACCCACTCCCTGGATGCTGCATTAGTCCATTCATGAGAACAGAGCCCTATGGCCTATTCATCTTTTTTCTTCAGTGTCAGGGTTTTGAACCCAGGGCCCCACCTCACACATACTAGATAAGTGCTCTTCCACTGAGCAATACCCCAAGCCCAGCCTGTTCACCACTTGAAAGACCCATCTCCCAAAACTGTTGCATTGGGCATTAAATTTCCAACACATGAACTTTGAAGAATGTGGTTAAACTATAGCAAAGACCAAACAGGAGGTAGCAGTGGGAGCAGCTGACTTTGAGAAGCATCCTTGAAAGAAAATGAATAATACATGGTAAACATAAGATGTGAAGGCTAAAGCAGAAGGGAAAAGAGAATATGACTTTGAAGTTGCTCAGTGTAGGAGAGATAGGGTGGCAGGTGTACTATTCACTGAGATGAGACCCCAGGACAAAGATGGTTCTATATTCCAATTGGCCCCTGGTTAAAAAGTGATTCTTGGGCCAGGGATTTAGCTCAGTGGTATAAATGCCTGCCTGGCAAGTGCAAGGTGGTGTTTGATCCTTGGTACCAAAAACAATACCGTCCCCACCAAAAAAAAAAAAAGTTACTCTTAGTTTGTAATGTGACCATTCACCAAGCAAGACAACAGGCTCCATGGCTGAGAAAGTTGAGGAAGCTATTTAATAAGGAGACTTCTGATCTCTTAATTTCCATGCTTTTAGCTCAAGTCAACACCATTTAAAAGTTATTATCTAGAATATATATTATCCACTGCAAATCTCTTTCTGGTAAAACTGTGTATCATCCCAGTTACAAGAATGTAAGGACTGGGGACTCTAGAATCAGTCTACCTGGGCAACTGACCTCAGGAGAGTGCCTCAGTTTCCTCATCTGCAAAATAAGGTTAAAAATTCTTCAAAAACTTGTAGGAATGAAATGACTTTATATATGTGATGTGTGCTTTGTACATAGGGTAAGTACCTTATAAGTCTTTGCTACTATTATTAATAGGAAATCAGTCTTGGTTACTTTCTCACTTCTGAGATGCAATTTTCAACACCTAAAATTTAAAGGATAAAGGTTTATTTTGGTTTACCATTTGTAGAGGTTCATAGTCAGCTGGCTCCACGGCAAGCAGAATGGAAGAGGGGCATAGCAGAGGAGGTTTTCTTATGGCACGGCAGTGAGAAAGCAGAGAGTGCCATCAAGGGATGGGGAGACAGATCCTTCCAGGCCATACCCACAGGGGCCCACTTCCTCCCACCACGCTTAATCTCTCAAGTCATAATTAGCTATAAACTTATCATCTAACCCACTGAAAAGTATCACTCCCCTGTGAACCAATTATCTCCCCAAAGCCCCACTTATAAGTGCTTGAGATTTTAGGGAGACACCTAGACATAAAACATAACATTCGACCCTGTCCCCCCAACAAGAATTGTGCCCATTCTTTATGCAAAGTGCACTTAGCCCATCTCTAAGTGTTGCCAAAATCCTAACAATTTCAGCATTGCTGAAAAGTCCTAGTCCAGAGTCTCCTCTGAGATTTAGGACAACTCTTAGCTGCAAGCCCTTGTAAAAATTGAAAGTTACTCACTGACATACAAAGGCACAGGATAAACATTCCCATTCCACAAAGGAGACAGAGGAGGGGAAGGAAGGAATGATGCCATAGCAAGTCCTAAATCCAGCAAGGCAAACATTGAATCCCATAGATTGGTGGTGGTGAACCTATGACATATATGACACAGTAGGCTGTTTATTGTCATTGAAGGCTCAAAAAGGTTCACCATCACTGTCATAGATCCATGCCCAGTGCCTGGCATTATTTGTGGTGAGATGTGAACTCCAAAAAGCAGTGGTTGCAGACCCATGGCCTCTCTTGGTTGGGCTTTGCTCACTTTTTGTAGCTTTCCTCAGATGTTCCATGTACCTGGCTTTTCCAACATCTTTGGGCCTCCCATCTACCTTTGGCTTCACACTCACAGCTTCATACACTGTCTGCTTGGGTATACAGCCTGGCCTCTCAGGTCTTCTGCTGAAATCTGGGTGGAAGCTTCCATGACCCCATAACTTTTGTGTTCTGCATGCACCTACAGCAGCAGTATGTCGATGATGCCAAGGTTTGCCACCCATTGGAGCTGGTCAGTCTTGCTGGTGGTTGCAGAGGCCTCTGAGTGGCTGGATGGTTGTGTACAGTGAAATGAATGCCAGACAATCAGGTTCCATTCCCTAAGCTGGTGCAGTTTTGGAACATGGTGCCCTGGGGCTCTCTTCTCAGTCTTTTACCTTTGCAATTTTGAGCCTGCAAAGGGTGAACCCTTGCTTGTTCCTCACATTCCCTCAAGGCATTTTTCTATTATCTTGTTCCACAACACTTGGCTTATTGTTAATCTTTTCAGCAACTAAGTTTTCCTCTGTTCCATCTTCAAGGACCCCAGATTTACTGGAGCCTCCTTTCTGGCCAAACTCAAAGCTTTTAAAATCATTCTGCTGGGCTGTTTGCTCTTGCTTTGCAATGTAGAGCTGGCTGAAAGCTGCCTAACAAGTACCCAAGCCACAGTCTGAATATTTGGCTGCTTTGAAATTTCCCCTGCCAGATTAGTCGCTCATCCTTAATCTCAGTCTCCCACAAAATCTCTGGACATGAGCAAAAGGCAGACAAATTTTCTGCCAGAGCATAGCACACATGGTCTGGAGTCCAACTGCCAATGCAGACCTTCCCAACTAAAATCTTTTGAGCCTGTTCTTTTCTGGTTACATTACTGTCAACATTCTTGTCTTCTCAGCTCTGACCAGAATCTCCCATCAAGCTTGGTTTATAGGATTCTAGGGCAGCTTCTCCAGCTAACATCTCCACACCTTTTCATACTTCTCCCACAAGCCAGTTCAAAAGGCTTCTGAACCATATGGTCAGTAGTATCACAGAAATAGACACATTCCTGACCCCACAGGCTGTCTTAGTTACTTTATTGTTGAGACACAATATTCAGCAAGTGTAACTTGAAAGAAGACAGATTCATTTTGGCTCAGTTGTAGAGTTTTCAGTTCATAGTCAGCTGGCCCAAGGCAAAGAAGAATGGTAGAGGGGCATGGCAGGGCAGCTTTCTTACAGCACAGCAGTCAGGAACCAGACGGTGTTACCAGGGGAAAAGAGAAGGTGATAGACCAATCCAGGCCACACCCCCAGTGACTCTAACCTGGCTTCCCCTCCCAAATCATATTTAGTTATAAGCTCATTGGTAGACTAATTCACTGATAAGTATCATGCTCCTATGATCCAATTGTCTTTCAGAAGCCCTGCCTATGAGCACACAAGGTTTTGGAGGGGACATCTACATATAAACCATAAAAAAGAAATACTTGAACAAAAGTGCGGCAAATGTTGGAGATACAGTTTCACAGAAGAGTGAAATCACCAGTTCCAGTGTTAGTCCTGTTGCTTTAGCTAAGATTTCAGGGGCCAGACTATCTCCATATCTCAGCATGTTAATGATTTCTGCCCTCATTGAGGCAGAAAAGCTGCAATAGGTATATCATGTCTTCACATGGCCAGTATCCCAAGCAGAAAACAGAGGAATGGGAGCAAAAAACCCTTTCTTCCTTGTATCGTACACTAACAAGCAGGAAAATCTATCCTAGCAGGCCCCAAGAGGTTTCCACTCAGTTGAAACTGGGTCACAGGTTTAACTCTCACGGCAAGAAGGGTTGGCAGAGAATCTGACATTTCCAATCTGTAATAGAATGGCAAAAACACAGCTGGGTCTGACTCTTAGGTGGGAAACTAGTAGTGCCCACCACAGTCTGCAACCAATAAGTTTCAAGGTCACAGGTTATTGAGAAATAAGATGTAGCAGTACTCGTCTGGAGTGAACTTTCCATAGACTTCATCCCTTAGTCATTAGTTTATTAAGTTTTTTGTTTTGTGTCCGAGTAGGTTTTAACCCATTCAAATGTAAGTATCCTTCTATTGATAAAAAGTTTTTTTTTTTTTTTTTTGAGACAAGGACTCACTATGTTGCCCAGGCTGGCCCTAAATTCCTGAGCTCAAGAGATGCTCCTGCTTTAGCCTCCCAAGTAGCTGGAACTACAGGTATGTGCCTCCTTGTGCCCAAAGAAAGGATTTTTCTTTTTTGGAGTACTGGGGAATGATCTAGGGCCTTTGTACTATGCTACACCCCTAGTCTTTTTTAGTTTTCGAGACAAGGTCTTGCTAAATCACTAATTTGCCTAGGTGGGGCTCCAAGTTTGATCCTCTTTCCTCAACCTGCCAGAGTGTTACCACACACTCATCTGAGAGACAGGTTACTTCTGAGTAGGAGACCTTTCTAGTTCTCTCATTTGCTCTAGACTGCTATGTTCCCTATCCATAAACCAAAGGTCTGGGGGCTCATGATTCAGTGCACTTTGTCTGAAAGGTTGGCTAAGGCAGTCATTATGAAAGCTATCTAAAAGTGAGCAGTTGACCACAATAATATATTCCTGGAGTCCCAGCATGGGGGAGGCAAAGGCAGGAGGATCTCTTGAGTCCAGTTCAAGTAAGTAAGCACAGGCATCTGCTCCCTTGCTTGCCCTTTGCAGTAGTCTCATGTGACAGGGCAATACAGTGTGTGACCTCTTAGATGTCTGTTTTAAGGAAGGATGCTCCGCTACCACACACTTTGCTATGGCTGCTATGGGCAGTGGTATTACTTCTCATCTGGACTACTGACTACTACAGGCCTCTGCCTGGTCTCCTTATCAAGAAGGCACTTGGTCCCCTGAAAGGCCGCAGCCAGATAGGTACAGAACTACAGAAGAACCAGAGGAAAGCTTTTCATACACTTACACAGAAAGCCTTACTTTCACTCTCTAAATCCTTAACAAAGGAGATATTTTAAAATTCCAAGGCACATGGTTAATAATCTGATTCTTGTCTACATGTAAATATTCAATAAATACGTGTGAAATTAAGTCGACTCAAGGTCTTATTCAACCTACTTACAGCTCATGTAAAGCCCTTGGAGACTTGTATCAAACTGTTAAATAGTATATGAATATATACAAATATATGAAAATAGTATTTTCAGTAGACCAGTTTTCCTTTTAATGTACTTTATGAGTGTAATCATAAACCAAGGGGAAGAGGGAAGGGCACCAGGAGAGTGGAGGTGAAGAGAAAGGCAAAGAGGAAGGGGGAGGTAAGAAAGCGAAAAAAATTCTGTTTCCTGTAATTTTCTACATTTGCCTCCATTCTTATATGTACTTATTAACCATCTACTGCCCTCTAGTGCTCAGTGTATAAACTGTCATCTAAAATCTACTACACTATGTTCCCAGTCCTTCAAGCAGCCCAGTCTAAGCTCAAATTCTCCAACCTCTTGTCTTAACCTCCCAAAGTATTGGTATTACAGGTATCTACCATCAACACTCAGCTCTGAAAGTCCATTTTTAAACTTTAAAACCAAGCTTGGGCTGGGGATTTAGCTCAGAGGTGTAAGTGCCTGCCTGACAAGCCTGAGGTTATGAGTTCGATTCCCAGTACCACAAAAAAAAAAAAAAAAAAAAAAAGTAAAACCAAGCTCACACCCAAGAGACGCCAAACTTTTTTGTTTTACAGATAACTTCAAAGAAATAAGGTACCAAATTGAGCCAGGCAATCTTCTGAACTTGTGGCCACCCCACCTATAACTTGTCTTGCAAATTCTCTTTCTTATAAATGTTTCTTGGAAATTTCAACAATCAATTAAAATTAGAGCATACTAACATAATTGCTGTATCTTTTCTTTTCTAATGCTGTTCTAAATAAAAATCAAATTGCTGGCCAAACTTAAGGATTTGTAAGTATTATGGGTACATTTCAAACTTTGTACAAGTTTAGAAAATGTTAACACTGAAAAAAAAAAGTTAGGACAGATCCCAAATGGATTTGGCTATTTATTAGAACCAATTTATCATTGTCTCTAAGTAGATTAATATCCTCCCAAGTGAATCTCTTTGCTCATTGACAGGAAAAGGGGGTTTGTCATTTTAACTTGGAACACATATTTTTACCATTTCATCATTTTGCTGGTGGGAATAAATTGAAAGTTATCCAGTATGGATGTATCACTTACAGGAACATTAGTGAGTAACAGAAGATTTATTCAAATATTTAATTGGAAGGAAATACATCTGGAATAAGTTTTATTGGAATTAATAAAAAAGGGAATCCATTAAAGCTAACATCATAAACAGTTGACTTTATCTGGAGCCAGAAATATTAATCAATTGGAACCTTGATATCCTAACCTTCTTTTTCCTTGCATAAAGCCAGCTGAGTTTTCCGATTTATATGGCAATTATACTTTCTTACTTTAGGTAGAGCCTTATTTTCAGTGAATATTTTAGAGAGATCACTCAAATGACCTAATTTGAGGCTTCTCCCTTGTCCTCAAAAAATAAAAAGAAAGTGCTAGGGAACATTTCTGTCTTCGAAATCTAACTTGTTGAGATGAGCAAGTCAGCAGAAATGCAGTGTGTGTTGCTCCTAGTTACTCAGTGAATTAAGAGATAATGACTTTTGTCTTTAGATGTCAACATAGATCCCATTGATCAGGTAATCAAGTCGTGAATATCGTTTCCTGCGGAGGGATTCTGAGAACATTCTACCCAAGAGGGCCAGGCCTATTACCAGGAACAGAACACCAAAGAGCAGGGTTCCCAGGAGGAGCCACTTTTCAAATGGAAGGCCATACCGGTTTTTTAGAACACTTCCTGGTGATGAGCTGTCTACAGCAGCCTTCCCACTTCCCCAGGAAATAGTTTTATTTGTAGTGGAATACTCCACATTTGATAAAGGGAGTGTAGTAGGGTTATGCATATGCCCTGTGTTTAAAGTGAGCTTGGAGATTTCTCTAAAGGGCACTGTTTCCAGGGTGCCTTTCAAGTCCCTAGATGCCTGAAAGATGGTAGTCAAAACTGCTGCTGTAGTCACAGCTTGGGGCGCAGCCACAGCATGTGTATAAATTGTGGAAATGGGGGCTAGAGGAGGCTGAGAGGGGACAGTGGTTATGAGTGGAAGTGTGGTAGCCACCTGTGGTTGAGAAGTCACCGGAGGTATCTCTGAGGTACTGGTGGGTGCAAGAAATACATGCTTCAGAAGAGTCACAGAGCTGTTATGTTGAAAACCAACAGCTACTGCAGGGGAGGTGGTTGAGTTTTCAGGCAACAAAGGAGCTACTTCTGGGTCTGAAGAAGACTGTAAACTCTGAGAGTGGCCTTTGTCTCTATTAACGGGGACCTGGGTACTTGCTTGGCTGATCTGGGAGAGTTTCTGTAGGTGATCTGAAGATCCAGAACTCTGAGAAGATACATTTCTCCATAAGAGACCAGTGGGCTTTGAAAAATCCATCACAGGAAGGGGAGGGGACGTGATGGCTTGTGGAGACTGACCATGAGAGAGAGAGCCTTCTTGTGCTAACTCTTGATGTAGCAAATCAGTCAAAGATGGAACATCTGAAAACGCAAAGAAAATAAAAGGGAGACTTAAATCATCCATTCTAAGGTTAAAAATACAAATGTATCAGCTTTTTCACTATGTCTTCAAACTGTTGATACTTGATTGATCAATTGATTTTGCGGGTGCTGGGGATTGAACTCAGGAACCTGTGCATGCTAGGCAAATGCTCTGTCACTGAGCTACACCTCCCTCATCCTTGTTATTTGGCATTTAATGCAAAAACTGAAAAAAATTAAGTTGTTAAATCAGAACTGGACAACACTGCTCCTCACCTGATGCTGTGGTTTATTTCTAGCCTGATGGGACAGGAATGCATAGAGGCAGAGCAAACAAATTATGGAAGAGGTGGCATCTGGGTTGGATGGTTGAGAGGGTGGGTGGTTATTTATTTATTGACAGCGTCTCGGTATGTAGTTCCGAGAAGCTAAGAGGAGCTCACATGGTCCACAAGAGGTTTAAGAAGATGAGAGGTGTATGGATTGGATCAGGCAGAGAGCTGGGTCAGGGTGACACGGGCAGGACAAGAACTGGCATAGAGAATGCTGGCATGAGGCAGACTTACCATAGGACATTGTCACCCAGGACTGAGAGAACTAGTAAGTATTAGGACAAACTGTACAGTGTGGGCAAGGGGCAGGCAAGAAAAGGTATGCAGAAGCCTTGAGAAAATGAGTTGATAGAGACAGAGAGGGAGAATTCCTGTGAGGTGCTTTTTTGTGTTGTTTGTTTTTTGAGATGGGGTTTCACTATGCCGTTCAGGCTGGCCTTGAACTCACTTTGTAGTCCAGGTTGACCTCGAACTTGCAGCAATCCTCCTGCCTCAGCCTCCCAAGTGGTTTGTTTTTCCCGTATTGGGTATTGAACTCAGGGCCTTTGCAACTGAGCTACATCTTCGGCCTTTTTATTTTTTTTTGAGAGAGGGCTACCCCCAGTCACTAAGTCTTAGTTGCCCAGGCTGGGTTCAGATTTGTAATCCTCCTACCTCAGTCTCTCAGAGTGCTGGGGTTATAGGTGGCAGCCATAGCTGGCTGCTGTATATCCCTGACAGAGATGAAGATTTTACAAGGAGAAAGAAGAGGGAGTTGGAAGGTGTGGTCACCTCTGAGGGCACCGGGCCAAGGCAACAGCACAAGGCTGATGACATTTTTCCAACTGTACTCAGAAGAAGGAGAATTTAATTTCAACTCTCAAAGCTTAAAATTTTAGAGCCAATCAATGTCTTAGGTTATAAGGATGATAGGCCTAATATCTGAAGTCACGAAGGCCACACTGAGGGTGTATGGTGCAGAAAACCAAATCTGAAGTCCCTAGAAGGAGGAACCAGCCTTGATCCTACTTCCTGCTGGAGAAAGCTTAGGATTTTGCTCTTAACCACACACACCATCCATCACAGCTCAAACCGGAAAAGCTTGTGAAGGCACTCAAGAGCAGCAAACGATAATTTGAATTGTTCTGATTTATTCTGTCATGTGGCTAAGCATTTTGCTTAGATTGGAACTGCAGGAAACACCAGGAGAGAAACAGAGGGACTTCTTAGTACATATTGATTCACACTCTTCTTCCTCAAGTCCCTTCTATGCCTGTTTCTAAAGTGGGGTGATCGTCTCTCCTAATAGATCCAGAGGCAACTTAAGACGTCTAACATCTTGTGACTACTCTTGAAGCCTCATACTGGTAGGCGGTCCTTCAGCACTCACCTAGTGTCCCATCCTGGACATGGGTCAGTGAACTATGTTCCAATAGTCAGATCCGGCTTGCCGCCTATTTCTGTATGGCTTGCAAACTAAAAATGCTGTTTACATTTTACAATGATTGAAAAAAATCTGTGATACATAACAAATTATAGGATATTAAAATTTCAGTGTCTATAACATTTTATCAGCATGTAACCATGCCCATTTTTTAAAAAGGCAAAACCAGACCAGATACTTCAGAGCTCTGCAATCTGGGGTGGGTTGGTTAGTATTTATTTATAGACAATTCTCACTACATAGCCCAGGTGGGCCTCAAACTCACAGTAATCCTGCCTCAGCCTCCCAACTACTGGGCTTATAGGAATGTACCATCATACCCAACCCATTTGTTTATATATTGTCTGTGGCTACTTCGCTACTACAAGGATAAAGGTGAGTAGGTACAACAGACTGTCCATGACTCACAGAGCATAAACACGTGCCTGAAAAGCCATTAAAATACTACTTGCCCATTGACAAAAAAACTGGCCAGCAACTGCTTCAGGCCATAGCTCTCTAAAGTAGAATTTGGATGCCTGAAGTTCCTTTCCTTCCCAACGGTGCAGAATCAGAGTTTTTGCTACAGGTGATGATGTACTCACAGCACTACCATGTGATAAATTCCAATTTATCTTCAGAGAGGATGAGATATTGTTTAAATAGACTGGGGTGCAGAGTGGGGAAGGGGTGCATTATGGCTCAGTGGTAGAGCACTTGCTTAGCAAGCACAAGTCCTCGGCTTCAGAAAGAAAAAGGTTCAATATATTCACTTTAAAGTTTAAAACAGGGACTATTTAAGTAAATACCCTGTGATGTGTGTGATATCAGAAGTTAAATAAGGCCATTGACAAGAATGGCCAGAACAGCTGTGCTCCTTTTCATGCTTGCAAGTTCAGAAATAAAGCAAAGCCTGGGGAGTCCTGTGTCTCTATATGATGAAGCTCCTAGAACAACACAGAGATC
This sequence comes from Dolichotis patagonum, assembly GCA_004027295.1. Taxonomy (NCBI): domain Eukaryota; kingdom Metazoa; phylum Chordata; class Mammalia; order Rodentia; family Caviidae; genus Dolichotis; species Dolichotis patagonum. Next base: position 16,764 of record PVJX010016079.1, read on the forward strand.
CTTTACCCACTGCTGGGGTGGGGGGAGCCCCTCAGTCACAGACTCCACAGAAGGAGCTGGGAGACAGTCTGGCCCCTCAACTCTTCTTTTGAGTTTCAGTTTTCAAGGGGCTTCACTGAGTTAAAAAAATGAGTAGCTATTTCTTGGCAACCAGCTGCACGAACACTCCTAATTTATTCTATTTCTGAATTCACCTATTCTTCCAGTGCTTGGTAGCAATGACATACCTAAAAGCCATAAATTAAATAATGCCAAGCCACAGTGGTTTTATAGAAGGAAAAGAGGTCACAATCATCTTCCAAACGTTGTCTGTAAACACTAGTCAATAGTGACAGGGAATAAAGTTCTTCCAGAAACAAACCATGAAACAGATTATCTACATTTAATTTCACTACAGAAAGGAAGTAGATAATTTATTTTTAATGGAGTGAGCTCGACCCACCAATTTGAGCAGCTAATTCACACACATCCTGTCAACAGTCCTTTCATTACTAAATTGAGGATTGATGCTACTTTGTCCCTGGATGTTTCATCAAATGCTCTGGGATGATGACGCCCCCTGGTGGCTGCCATAAGAACAGGTTAATTCCAATTCCACTTCACTGTATTTACACTAGGCCTGAGTAGGTTTATGTAATCCCAGTACTCTGGGACGTTGAGGGAGGAGAATGGCAAGTTTAAGCCCAGCCTGGGCAACATGCAGATCTAGGAACACCCTGTATCAAAATAAATACAAGAAGGGCTGGGGATGTAGCTCGTTTGCTATACAAGAATAAACACACACACACACGCACACACACACGGTTTATGTACACACTAAGTTTCTTTTTATTCCCATTTCCATTGGTGGAAATCTTTACCACATATTTCCTCTATTATACATGCATTATAAAAACAACAATTGGAAAAAATTTAAAACGAACTCTACTGTAATTATCATCATATCCCAGATTATTTATACAAAGAATCTGTGCTTCATGCTCTTTTTTAAGGGAATGCCTGATACATCAGGTTTTTCAGGTTCAAGAACAAAACTCAGACACAGCCTCACTTGGGAGACAAAGCACAAAATTCAGGAGCATTGGGCAGCATCATTCTCCAAAGTACTCACACGTAATGCAGGCAAGAAAGAATCCTTAATTCCAGTCCGTCTTTCAATCCTACATCTGCTCTTCCTCAACCAGTAAAGTAGGTGCTTAGTACATTTGAGGTGCTGGGTTCAATCTCCAGCACACACACACACACACACACACACATACACACACACACATATATCCTCCCCAACTCAGCTGAGCATGGCACTGCACATCTGTAATCCTGGCACTCTGGTAGGCTGAGGCAGGAGGATCACAAGTTTGGGTCCAACCTGGGCAATTTAGTGACTCAGCTGTTGAACAAAAGAAAGGGAGGGGGAAAGGAAGAGGACTAAGGGGAAGAAGATAGGAAAGAAGAGAAGGAGGAAGGGAAGGAGAGAGAAAAGAAGGTAAGAGGTAAGGATGGAGGGAGGGAGAGAAAGAAGAAAGGGTGACCTGGGGACTGAAGCTCAGTGTACTGGCCCCCCCAAAAAGGGGAGAAAAAGAAAAGAAATAGAAAATCCCCAACTCATCTAGACACTGGAGTCAAAAACTAGGGCAAGACCTCACTGCTTCCTTTTTTCTGGTCCCCCACAGCTATACCATCAGCAAGTCTTGTTAACTCTACCTCAGGAACAGCCCTATGTCTGCTCTTCTGTCCACTTCCTCTACCACCTCCCTGGTCTCCAGGGCCACTGCTTTTCACAAGTCTCCTTTCCCCAACCCGAGCAGCCTTTCCATGTCCTCTCTGCAGCAGCTCCCACAAGGGCAGCTACACTGTAATCCTAAAATTCCTGCTTCCTGTCACACACACAGACTAAAACCCTCTCGCTGGCTTAGAAAGCTTTCTGTGATGTGGGATCCCTGCCCTTTTGCGCATTACTCTCTGCTTAGCTTACTGTGTGTCCATCAGCTGGGAATGGAGTTTGTTCTTCAAACATTCCAAACCCCTTCTGCCTGAGGATCATGAGCCTGGAAGGTCTTCCCCGACCTGCTCTCACGGGACTCTGACTGTTCAGATCAAAGTTTAGGGTTTACCTTTTCTCAGGGACGATTCCTTTGATCACCTTGATACAAGGTTACCATTACTTAGTGATTATCGCCACAGCATCTTGTCTAAATTTCCTGCATAGCACTGTGACTATATTTCCCTTGATTATTTTTTATGGTTACTGTCTCTCTCTCCTAAAATATAAATTCCAGAAATGAGAATGTTTTCATGTCTCATACTGTATTGTTAGGGCATAAAAAAATGCTTGATACAGAGAAGATGCTAAGTAATATTTGTTATTTATTGAATAAGTGAACAAATAGAATAACAGTAATGAGTTATACTCAAGTATAATGGCACGAGTATAACGGCAAAAACTTTCCACAACTTAAAACAAAATTTGCTTTTTTTTTTTTGCTGTATTGAGGATTGAACCTAGTACCTGCTACTTGGCAAGTGTTCTATGTTATCACTGGGCTATATCTCCAGGGTCTTTAATTTTTTATTTTGAAAGAGATTCTTGTTAAGCTGCCCAGGTTGGCCCTGATCTTGTGATCCTCTGCTCAGCTGCCCAAGTAGCTGGGATGACAGGTGTGTGCCACAATGCCTGGCTAAAAAGGAAATTTGATATCAAAAGCATTTCAACCTGAAAAATTAACAAGGCAAAATCTCAGTGAAATGTGTCCAAATAATTGCATTAATTCACTTAGCAGTTTCTTCTTTTAAAGATCTTTTTTATTAGTATGTTTTTAATACAGAATAATTAGGGTTGGGGGTATAGCTCAGCAGCACAGTGCCTGACTGGCAAGTGTGAGGTCCCGAGTTTGATTCCCAGTATCAAAGAAAGAGAATAATTATATTCACTTTGGGGAGTTGGTACATGTATATGTTGCATCTGAATTATTTTTACTTCTCCCCTTCTTCTCTACCCATTTAAATGTTTATTTTCTGAATTTGTATTAAATCTATATGTAAGTTGCACAAGCATTGAGTCTACATTTCCAGGACTTTGCAACCGAACCTGGCACACAGTAGGTGTTCAATAAATGTTTCCTGAATCAATGTTCCTCCAGGTAGGCAATAAAATCCAGAAAGTTTGATCGATGTTATTATAAATAGGGACTTAACAACGAAAGCAGTAGAACTTTGCTTAGTCACATAGGTCTTAATCAAGTCATTCTAGAGCAGCAATAGTGAACTTTCTAGAGCTTTTAGAGAGGTAGTAGTTGGCTGAAAAGGTTTCCCATTGCTGCTCCAGAGGTTTGCGAACTTACTGCAGAGTTATCAACACTGTTATTGACATAAGGACTACAAAAATGTTTCATACAATATCTGTGCACCAATAATACAAAGGTAGAAACAAATATTCCAAAATCTTTTACTGGAAAACAAATTGGTTTAATAAACTGAATTTCAGGAAAGGCAGGGTAAAAGAGGGTAATGGGATGAATTGGATCAAAGTATGTTTGAAAATGCCATAATAAAACGTAACAATTTGTATAACTAATATAAACTAATAAAAAAGAATAAACTTCCTAAAAATAAACAATGAAATTTTAAGAAACTGAGTTTCTCAACTGAGGAATGGATAAAAAAAGTTGTGGTATTTTTATACAATGGAGTACTACTCAGCTATAAAGAATGATCACACTGAGATATTTATAAATAAATGGACACAACTTGAGACCATACTCATAAGCGAAATAAAACAAACTCACATGTGTGAATACCATATAGTCTCCCTAGTATGAGAGTTGATAAGAGTATATAAGATTTTATGGTAATCATGAGTCCCCATCTCATAGCTTTGAAGCCTCTCAATGTTTTCATTCATCAGTTGGAATGGTTTTATTCTGTTTTGTTTGACTTTATTATGCATGGTGGTATGAACAGCTGTTTTGAAGAAAACAAAACATTATGACAGCTATTGCTGATTTAATATCGTCCTTCTTACAAGTCCTACCATGCTTCTATTCTTCTATTACCATTGGTTCTAGCTATCACATTGTATCTTATTGGGATTTGAATATGTGTGATAGTATAAACAAAATTTTTTATCGAAAATGAGATATTATAGTACCCACTGATCATTCTCTGTTATTCGGTTCAGAATGCCCTGTAATTCTTTCACTCTTTGAATGGTTTTATACTTTTTTGTTATGCTCAACTATAGCAGCGAAAGAGATATTGTGATAGCTACTGTTAATGTCCAGTTGTCTTAATGTAAAGTACTGTGTTGCCTATGTTTTCCTGTTCTGATCTGCTCTGTCCTGCCCTCTTTTGTTTTATTCTCTTTAAAATAAAATGAAAAAAAAAGAAAGAAATTGAGTTTCAAGCATGAAACACTAGTGAACCCTTTTGCTAGTTGTTTTTAAAGACTCTTTTGTAGATAAAATCTTTTACAGAAGCCATCTCCTTAAATAATCCTGACCACAAAAGAAAAGAAGGTTTTTATTACCTTGGATTATCCTGTAACTCCGAAGGCCCTTTGCTGGTTTCAGTGGACAGGCTTCCACACTGGGACAGAAAAACAGGTAGCAGTTGGGTTGTCCAGCTGTTTTTCGAGTGTCAAAGATCATCAAGTTACATGCTTTGTTCCCTGCAAGAAAAGGTTTTATAAGCATGATTTTGAAATAAATTTTCTCAGGAGTAGCACAAGCAGGTCGAACTCTGTTTATTCTGGAGTCAACTCAAATACCTTTGTTCATTTTGTTCTCTTGCTTGCTGACTGCTGAATCATTTCCTTTTCCTTAGTTCAGTTGTATAAAGCAATTTTAAAAGACACCAAATGTACAAAGCTTAGGGTAACCATTGGCAAAACTAATTTTGAATACTCTATTTAATTTTCTAAAAGTAAGGCCGGAAATATCCCTGATAATATACAGAGATGTACTGACGTTGCGGTCTTTACAGGACTCAGTACCAGCTAGACCTTCTTAAATGGCTATAACTGAGTCAGGCTTTCTTAGGTGTAGTGAGTAAATTAATCATCACAGAAATATCATGCCTCCTTTCACAAAGGATCTGAGTAGTGTATGGAATACAAAGTCCATCTTTATCATTTACTTATGTATTAAATTATATTAATTAATTATGTTTGTTTGCTTATTTATGTACTTATTGTAGTACTGGAGATTGAATTTGGGGCCTTTGCACTGAGCTAAGCCCTTTTAATTTTTTTTGATTGATTGAGATATGGTCTCCTTATCTGGTTCAGGATGGCCTTGAACTAACTACGTGACTGAGGCTGGCCTTGAACTCATAACAATCCTCCTGTCTCAGCCTCCTAGAGTACTGGGACTATAGGTAGGTGACACCATTCATGGCTTTGTTATTTATTTTTGTAGAACACAAGGTTTTCCTATTTTACCCTGGATAGGCTTGAATTCTTAAGGTCAAGATGTCCTTCTGCTTCAGTCTCCAGAGCAGCTGGATTACAGGAGTGTACTGTCACACTTGACTTCTTTTTATTTTATTATTACTGTTATTTTGCAGTACTATAGATAGAACCCAGGGGGCTTTGTCAGTGAGCTACATCCCCAGCTTTCCCTAAAGCTCCAGTTTTATGTCCACCTGTAATACATATGTGTGTGTATATATATATGTATTTTTTTTGAGACAGGATCTTGCTAAATTATCTAGGTTGGCTTTGAACATGCAATCATCCTGCCTCAGCCTCCTGAGTACCTAGGATTACTGATGTGATCACTGTGCCAGGCTTTTTATTTTTTCAGTACAATTCTTTCGCTGTTTCTTCACATTTCCATTTTTATCATTTTTTTTCTATTTTCCTTCCTTTTTACTTTAACTTTCATTTCTGGCTTCTTTTTTCTTTGTCTCATGTCCAGAAGCAATTACTCTATTCACCATGGCCATCTTGGCTTAGGACCCTTGAGGGATTGGCACACCTCTGGTCGGGCTGGAGGTCAAGAGGCACATAGACTATTAAAAACATACCACTTGTCCGGGCACAATGGTGCACACCTGAAATTCCAGCTAGTTGGGAGTCTGGGGCAGGAGGATCACGAATCTGTGGACAACCTGGCTAACATAGTGAGAACCTGTCTCAAAATAAATCTGGAGCTGGAGCTCAGCAGTACGGCACTTGCCAAGTATGTGCAAGGCCTTGGTTCAATTCCCAGTACCAGGGAGCAGAGGGTATGGTTTGCCAACCATCACCACCGTCAGGCAATGCTAAGGATCAGTCCTGACTTCTCAGGTAGGAAAGGAAACTCATCCCCAGGAGGATTTCATCACATCATCTCTCTAACCTTGGGCAAAAATCAGGCCCTCCTCCTCCGCTTTTCTAACAATGTGACCCCTGCAATACCATTCTTTTTGCGATTTAGATAACTGGAAGAATCCAGAAGCCCCAAAAATCACAAAATTTTATGCTCTTTGTGTTTATGTTATTTCTCTAGAATCCACAGCTATTATCAAATTTTCAAAGTGCCTTCTGAATCCTAAACAGTTAAATTATCATTGCTCAATAAATGAGAAAAATGTTTTGAGTAGCACTAACTGTGGCCCACAAAGCAGTAATAGTCCTTTTGCTTGGGAAATAAAATAGCAAATCTTCATTTCTTGGAATGGAGAACAAATGCAGGGTTTCCTAAATTGCCAGGAAATACCTATAGTTACACAATTCAGCAGGTTTGCAGGTGAATCTATTTTTTTTTAAAAATGGGGGTGGGGTTTACTTGGGTTCGTACCCAGGGCCTTCATGCTGAGCTACATCTCCGCCTTCTTATTTTTCATTTTAAGACAGTATGTCCCTAAGTCACTAAATTGCCTAGGTTGCGTTTAAACTTGGAATTCTCCTGTTTCAGCCTCCCAGGGATCTGGAATTATGGGAATGTACTACCACACCTGGCTCACATAAATCTTTACATCAAAATTTAAAGAAAAAGTATAACTTTAAATTTCTGTAGGGTTTTTTTTTGGGGGGGTGCTAAGAATTGAACCTGGGTCCTTTATACTGATCCTTTATACTGATCTACATTCTTAGATGTAGATCTTTTCTATTTCTTTCTTTCTTTCTTTTTTTTTTTTTAAATTTGAGGCCAGGTCTCACTAAGTCAGTAAATTGCCCAGCTTGGGCTCAATCCTGCAATCCTCCTGTCTCACCCCTCCTTGATTATATGCATGTGCCACCCTGCCCAGCAACCTCTGTGATTTCTACAAATTACTTCCACAAACAATATCCAAAGCACAGTGCTCAATACAATACCACTGCAGAGATTCTTCCTACCAACACTACACTTAACGGCATTTGTTCCACACTACCTCTCCAATGGCCAGGTATCTTATGATCCAATTCGATTTAATTGTGACCTTAACCACCTGGGGTTAGCAGCAGACTCCAGGCTGAGCATTTGAGGGCTCAGCCCAAAGCATGCTGCTACTTCAGACCCCAATGGAGAAGCCTCTGTCCCTATGGAACTGGGGTGTGCTACCCTCCTAGCCCATGGGTGGATATGTTTATCAAACTTAAAGTTCCTCAGACCCCATCATTTAGGGGACCAGATGGAGGTTTCATTACCTAGGAGTGACTGATTCAGTTACTGGCCACTATAATTGAGCTCAATCTCCAACCCTTCCTTGGAGGTTAGGAAGTGAGGCTGAAAGACCCAAATTTCTGATAAAAGTGTCCTTCTGGGGACCAGCACCCATCCAGAACTCTTAGTCCTGGAACCTGCAATACGCTGGTGGTCAGTTGCTTGCTTCTTCACTTAACACTAAGCCACTAGGCCTAGGGAGGGAGAACAACTGGAGGCCCTGCAGTTCCCCATAAAAATCAAATGCTGATTTTTTTTCCCATGAGTTAAGATGCAACTCTTGTGCTTTGTTTACATATTCTTTGAAATATTCCACTGTATTCTAGTACTCTGTGATGATGACAGCTAAGCATTTAATGATAATTTTTTGTTTGCTATATTTTATTGGGACATAATATCAGTAGTCTTCAAACTTTCGTTTCCTGGGGGAACTTCCCATATAGTCATCAAGAACTTTAACACAGTTTAGGGGAGGGCAGGGCACATTCATGGACAGCACTTCAGTGATTCGGTTACCCACATGTCTACCCCATTGTGAATCACTGGTATAAACTGTTTAGTCACATCCCCTATCTCCTTATGTCATGAAACATATGGGATGAAGAGCTACCATATTATTTACCTGCTATGTTCTGTGTTGAACAGCAAGCATTAATGCAGTCTTCTTGAGTTGTTGTATGGATGGGCTCATTGCCTCTGATTCCCCTAGAGAGAGATGACCGGATGTCAATGACTACATCTTGTAGACTCTCTTTGAGGCAGTTCTGACTGGCGGACAGACTTAGTGTCAGGAAGCATATTATCACCAAACTGAAAGTCAAGCGCTGCTCTTCCCTGAAGAACATTTTAGACTCAATTTAGACTTAGCCTTCGAAGGTTAAGGATGACCCTCACTCGGACCTCAGTTTGCTTCAGGAAGACTAGACAGATGGTGGAATTTCCCTCTAGAATAAAAACAGAAAATCATCAATGAGTTTTGTTTCTTTTAACAAACCAGGGGTGCCACATGCCTGTAATTCCAGCACTCTGCAAGGCTAATGCAAGAGGACTGAAATTTTAGCCAAGTCTGGGCGACAAAATTATATCTCAAAATAATAAAGGGCTGGGGATATAGGTCAGTGCCACAGCCCTGGGTTCAATCCCAGTATTGAAAAATAAAACAAAACAAAATCACGGATGGATTATTTCATTTCCATCAAGTCAATGAAAACGACCCACGTACAACTTAGAGGACAGAAATAAATAAATTTTAAAATTATCTTTAGTAGACCTGAGACAACCTTTCATTTAAAATTTGAAGCCAGGTGTGGTGGCACATGTCTATAATCCAGTATTCACAAGGCTGAAGCAGGAGGATTGTTTCAAGTTCAAGGCCAGCCTGAACTACATAGCCAAACTGACTTTGTCTCAAAACAAATAAACGAAAACAAAACAAACCTAAAACCTGACAAAGGCTGGTGCGGTGGCACTTGGTAGGCTGAAGTAGGACAATCATGTCTAGTTAGAGGCCAGCCTGGGCTACCTAGTGAGTTCAAGGTGCTTGCTTTGGCAGCTCACATACATAGTAAGTTCAAGGGCAGCCTGAACTACAGAGTGAGACTCTGTCTCAAAAGAACAAAATAAATAAGTAATAAAAACTTGGTAAAGAACAAACAGTACAAATATATATACTATCTCATCAATGATTAAAAGCTGACAGTGCTTGTGGAGAGATATAAACAGCAGGCCTTCCCCTGAGTGCTAGAATTCTTTATCTTCTTGCTTCTTTTTTCTGATTAGGAGGAGAGAGAACATAAAATTTCTTTTACTGTTGAAGTAGTGATAATTGATTCGAGCACACTTCTTTTCTCAGTCATAACAATCAGCATTTAAAAACCATCTAGGGAGAAAGACAGCCTCTTCAATAAATGGTGCTGAAAAAAACTGGCTCTACACATGCCAAAGATTAAAACTGGACCCATATCTTTCACCATGTACTAAGCTAAAATCAGAATGGATCAAAGATCTTAATATTAAAACAGGAAAACATTAAATCTTCTGGAAGATAGAGTAGGTAAAACTCTTGAAGACATGGGTGTAGGCAAAGATTTTATGAACAAAACCCAGACTGCACAGCACTATCGTGAAGAATCAACAACTGGGATCTCAACCTACTGAAAAGCACAGCAAGAGAAACCACCAACAGAGTGAAGAGACAACCCACAAAGTGGGAGAAAATGTTTGCCAGCTGTTCCTCAGATAAAGAATTCCTATGGAGAACATGTGAAGAACTCAAAAAAATCAGTCCTCCCAGATTTAAAGACCCAATCCAAAAATGGGCATCTGAGATGCATACACACTTCTCAGATGAAGAAATACAAACAGCAAATAAATATGTGAAAAAATGTTCAACATCACTGGTCATTTGGGAGATGTAAATTAAAACAACACTGAGATTCCACCTCACCCAAGAAAGAATGGCTAGTATCAACCAATAACAAATGCTGGAAGGGGTGTGGGCAAAAATGAACCCTTTTCCACTGTTGGTGGGAATGCAGATTGGTGCAATCACTGTAGACATAAATCAATGTGGAGATTCCCAAAAACACTAGGATTGGAGGTCCCATTCAACCCAGCTATTCCTCTTCTGGGTATCTTCCCAAAAGAATTAAAAACATCATACCATAGTGACATACGTGCACCCAAGTTTATAGTAGCATAGTTTATAATAGCCAGATCTTGGAAACAATCCAAATGCCCTTTGACTGAGGAATGGATAAAAAAGATGTGGTATTTTTATACAATAGAGTACTACTCAGCCACAAAGAATGATAAACTGGACACTTTTATAGGTAAATGGAAGCACGAGAACATACTAGTAAAATAAGACACACATGTCATTAGTGTTACAAGCTGAAAGAAAAAACATATGTATATGTATATAAAAAAAGACAGTTAAAAAAAATCTGGGGGCTGGGGATATAGCTCAGCAGGCATAAGCAGCTGCCTGGCAAGTGCAAGGTCCTCAGTTCAATTTCTAGTACCAAAAAAACAAAAATAAAAATAGATACCATCTAGTGAGCAGTAGGCATCCTGCTAAGCAATTTACATATATTACCCCTTTAATCCTTGGACCAGCCCTGCAGAATAGTTTTTTCTGCCTCATTTATAGTAATGAAAAACAAAGAAAGGAGAGGCAGCCTCTCATTGCTGCTTCTCCTTATAAATATCAAACTAGAAGCAGATAATTTTAATAATCTAATTTTAGGAATTAACCATCTACTAGAGAGAATCTCTGGCTCAAGTAAGGACAAGTTGGGGCAGGCATCCTTTCTGATGTCCCTAAAAACAGAAAAGTCACACTGTGTACAATGCCAACTCCATTGGTGAGGTGGTTCTTTTAGGAAAAATAAACATTAAACTGGCAAAGCAAGATCAGAATATCCTCACCCACCCAACTCAAACTTTCCATAATACAAATTGTTGACTGAACAATAATTTAGAACATAATTATCCCTTCTTTAACCTATCTTTGCTATGAACCTGTCATGGCAAAGTCTAAGGAAGCTTCATGTCTATTCTGAAATATACATTTCAAAATGCATAAAATGAAATATATAGATTATCAAGGAAGCCAGTTATATTGAAGTATAATTATCAAACTAGTTTTAAAACTGTGCTTATAAAACTGATGAAAGAAATCAGAGATTTTACCAGACGTTCCACAGTCATGGGTAGGAAGACTCAATATTGTTAAAATGTCAGTTATTCCCAATTTGACCTCCAGATTTAAAATAGTTCCCAATCAAAATCCCAACAAATTACTTTGTGGAGATCAACAAAATGATTTTAAAGTTTACATGGAAATGGAAAGAAAAATGGAATAATGAATACAACAGTGGAGAACTGTAATGGGTACATATCACTATACATCTGTCAAAATCCACTGAACTGTAAAACACACAAGTCAATCCTATGTGAACTATGAACTTTACTTGGAGGAAAACCCCCAATAATTGGAAAACAAAAACAAGTCTATGATAATAGAACACAAGTCTAATACCTGCCTTGTTAAATGTTATGTCTGATTTCTGCATACAATAAAATAATAATATTTATGGTTTCTCACATGCCAGTCTCTATGCTAAGTACATTACAAATATTCTTTATTTCTTATAAGAATCTTAGTGAAATCATTTACTATTTGCATTTTCAGTTAAAATAAAAACCAAAAAATATCTGTGGGCTATATGGGCATCTGTATTAATTTATGAATAACAAATGGTGCTATTAATTGCCAATGATGTGGAAGTAGTGTTGACTATAAAAAATGTGGAGACTTGCAATAGGTAACAAATGAAACTACCTAATTTCTACTGGCTGAAGCCACAGCTACTGTTAATATTCCTGTGGTCTTTGCTTGCATTTTTTCTGGAAGGAAACTATCTTTCAGTTAGAGGTTTATGAAATAATAAAATTTTTCCACTTAAATTCACAGACTTCCTGAATTTTCTCCATGGACTCCCCAGATTGAGTCTTGGCATAAATTACTTTTTATGCTACAGTGTTTTGTAAGCCTCTTTTCTAGCCCTAAGGAAACAAAGGAGAAAAACTAGGTAGAAGATGCTTTAAATGGTTTCTGATAAAGTCTTTCCTCAAGGGTGCAAGGAAACCTCAGCTATGTACCGAGAGGGAGGAGCTGTGGTCTCAGCTTGCAGAGTCTTTATAGAAGCTGGACTGGAGAAGTACTAAAGAATTTATCTCATTAAAAACAGTTAATGATTATTAGCTAATTAAGGTCTCTACCTCTTTTTTGCCTCCACTTTTTGAATTTATTATCATTATTTGGCTGGGGACCAAAATTAGGGCTTTGCACCTGCTAGCAAGCACGCTACCATTGAGCTACCACCCCAGCTAATTTAGGTCTGCTAATCCATCATTCTTTTGGCCTAAAAGGTCTGAAGTTGAGAGGAATCCTGCTGCAAGTCAGGAGTAAAGAATATAGGGAGAGAGAGGAAGTACTTGCAGGTACTCCAGCCTGCTGGGGTCACTAAAACTTATTTGTATGTAACTACTTCAAATAATTGGAAATCATTTTACTTAGAGAATACTCTTAATTTATCACATATTAGACATACTAGACAATTAACAATTCAATAAGGAAAACGCAAGACAAGCCATCCAAGAAAACATGGGAGTTTTTCCCTTCCTCTTGGGAAAACGATGTGCTCGTTGACTATTCTGCCGTTGGGATACTGGGGCAAAGCTCCTGCTGGCCCCCCTCATTCACCACGGCCTGGTCCTTGGAGGTGCTCCGGTTAGGGAGGGAGGTGCACAGGCCCCAGGAAAGCAGGGGAAAGCTGCCCGCTGCGAGGGACGAAGTTACTAAGGGCCGCGAGAGAGGGGAGGCAGAACGCCTTTACCTGGCGGCAGAGGACCCGTGTGTCCCTGTCCCCCACCAGGGGAGCAAGCACAGCTCGTGGCGCTCGCAGGCAGGGCTGGCGAATCTGTGCAGCGACCGCACCGCACGCTGCGGCGTTTTGTGGTTAGCAAGTTCCTGCTTCCGTCCCAGTGACGGAAAGTTTGTGGTGGGGGAAGGGCACGTTCAGGCTCCGCAACCCGGAGCTGCTTCCTAGCAACATCCAGCGCCCAGGAGAACCGAGCGCGCAGGTGCGCTGCCTGGTGCGGGGCTGCTCCGAGTCCTCACCCCAGGCTAGCACACTGTTCTGCGTGGGCCGGGTCTGCAAGGCCAGGCCTGACCAAATGCGCAAGAGAACGCAACACCACAGACTCCTTTCCAATAGGGACAGAGATCTGTAGTGGGAAGGAGACCAAGAGATGAATCAACGGGGGTTGAATTAATGTTATACACATGTACCAACTTCCCACGAATTCAATCATTATGTACTGCAAACATCCACTGTTAGAAATGCGCTCCTCTAATCCTAGGTCCCAGTGTTCTAATCACCTATCCCAGAAGCAACCAGAGAACAGTTTCTTTTAAAAACAATGTTTTTATTAGTACATGTTTGCAGCACAGCGATTATACTCATCGTGGGGACCTGGTACATGCACATACATCTTAATTCTTTTTACTGCCCCTTCTCTCCTCTTTATCCAGCTTTTATTTGTTCTTTATTTCTATTTCAGGTTTCTTATGTAAGAGAAAGAGTGTGGCCTGGTGTGATGGTGCATGCCTCCAGCACTCAGAAGGCAGAGGCAGGAGAATTGCCGAGAGTTCTAGGCTAGCCTGAGCCACAGAGTGACTTTAAATCTAGCCTGAATTACAGAGTGAGACCCTGTCTCACAGAAAGAGAGAGAGAGAGAGAGAGAGAGAGAGAGAGAGAGAGAGAAAGAGACTGATTTATACTCATGTCTGATTTATTTCACTTAACATTATGATCTCGAGGTATATCCATTTTCCTACAAATGTATCCTTCCTCGTGGCTTAGTATTCTACTGTATAATTATACACACTTTATGTATCCATTCACCTGTTGATGGACAGTAGATTGCTTCCAATATTTAAAGTTTTAAAGAGCTACCACAGTGGCTGGATGTAGAGGTGCACATCTGTGATCCCTGCCACTTTGGAGGCTGAGACAGAAAGGTTATAAATTTGAGGCCAGTCTTGGCCAACTTAGTGAGATTCTGTCTCAAAATTAAATAATGAATGAGCTCACTGCGTTCAATCTCCAGTACTAAAAAAAAATTAAATAAATAAATTACTACAGAAAAGTAGATTCCATGGTGATTTTCTGGATGGAACAAGAGACTGATGTACACTTTACCTGAAGATGAGGTATTTTAGTACAGAATGCTTGAAGGGCAGCCCATGCTAGGCACTAGGAAGACTTTTCCCGCATTAGAAATTTTAGATTTTGTGTTTTGATACAAAGCACTTGTTGAAATGATACATTATTTTTTTTTTCAGTTCCAAAAGTGAACAAAGGACACTGATGAAACTAATAAGGGAGACTTTGTATTGATATGAAATAGATATTTAAATGAGAAGTCATGTCCATTGTCAACTTGCTGCCTGAAGAGACTCCTAATCCTCTTATGAGCCAAGTCCTATCTATATGGAGGTACATTTTTAAAAAAATTCTGAAAATATGTATTAAGCAACTGCGGTGGAAATTAAAGACCAGTAAGATATGGGATCTACCTTCAAAATGATTCTATTTCAGTGGAGGAGACAGACAAGTAGATCAACAGTTGTGTAAAGAATGAATGTCATAATAGAAGCTGCCAGCTAAGGAAGCTCAGAGAAGGGCCCCCAGGAAGAGGCAGATGAGTTAAATTCTAAAGCATGGAGTTCAGCTGGCTAGATGGGAAGGGAAATCTGACTACTCCAAGCAGGATAGGACATGATCATTCAGGGGATTCAGCCCACTTGGCACAAAGGTTGCCTGTGTCCATAGAGGGACAGAGAATGTTCATCAGAAAATATTCATTAACGTTCTGGAAAAATTCTCTGCCTGCCACATGCAGGATAACTGAAGGAGGTAAGGTCAGAGGCTTTCTGTTGAAGGGAAAGTGGATTTCTGGCTTGGGAGACTGGAGAGATGAGAGTCCCGCCAATAACACAGCTCTCTGCTCAGGCAAAAGTGATTTTTTTCTTGTGTTGTTGGGGATTGAACCCAGAGTTTTTGCACTGGGCTACATTGTTAACTCTTTGAAAGGGAAAAAAAAATTTTTTTTAAATTTGTGTAGGTTGGGTCGAAATTTGAGCTCCTCCTACCTCAATTTCCCAGAGGGCTGGGATTATAGGTGTAATCCATGACCACAGTTGTGAAAGTGATTTTAAAAGTGCTAAAAGACATCAGTCTCAAATGTTTCCTACCTTGAGAACTCCTCAAGTAGCATGCTTATATTATGAATACTCATTTCATCTTTCTTGCCACCAGACTGTAAACTTTCTATGGACAGGGACAAGATCTTGCTGGATCTTTTATCCTTAACCTTTAACAAATGCCTGGCACATTGTAGGCTCCCAGGAAATGTTGTTAGTGAATGAGGGCATTTTATTTTCAGATATCTTTTTTCTGAATACAGCTTTATGGAGCTATAATTTACACACCACACAATTCACCCAGTTAGAGTGTACACCTCAGTGGTTTTTGATGTATTCAGAATCATGCAAGAATTCAGAATCATGCAATCACCAAGACCAATTTTAGAACATTTTCATCAACCCCAGAAAGAAACCTGCACAATCTATTAGTTATCACTCTTTCTCTGCTGCCCCAGTTTTGAGAAAACACTAATCTATTTCTACTTCTATAATGTCTCTTCTGGACACATATTTTTATGTGTTCTTTGGTGATCGGCCCTTTAAATCAGCATCACGTTTTCAAGTTTTATCCATGGTTTATACCACTTATTAGCAGTTTTTCCCCCTTTGGCCAAATGATATTCCATTATACAGATATACAGATATAATGATATTCCATTATACAGGTATACATTTTATTTATGCATCATCAGCTGATGGGATAGTGTCTTAGTTACTTTTATCGTTGTTGAGACAAAATACCCAACACCCAAAGTTAAAAGAGGAAAGCTTTATTTAGCTAACAATTTATAGGGGTTTCAGCCCATTATTGGCTGGCTCCAAGGCAGGGTAGTATGGTAGGCAGGCATCATACAAGAGAAACAGTTCATGGCAGCCAGAAGGTAGCAAACCAAGCAATGGACAAAACAAGCCTCTTTTTGTGCCTTACACTGTACCTAGTCTACCAGGATTAAAGTGGTGCCAAACCAATCAGTGGACTGATTTAGTAATCATCCACCCTTACTCCTAGCATCCTTTATCTTATCATTGCACCACGCATCAATGCCAGCTTTACACACTCTAGATCCAGCCACCTTTGAAAAAGCCCCACTTATGACTGCGTCAGGCTTTGGGGGAACTCTACACACAAGCTTTAACAGACATAAACTCCCTTTTAGAATGAAATACTGATTCAAACAAAGCATAAAAAGCATCATCACATCAGTACAGATTTAGAATGGAGCACAAGACAAATATTCTTTAACGTGGAAGGAGGGAGACAAGAACCAGAAAGAGTTGTTCTCTCCCTCATTCTTCTTTTACTTCTCTTCACCCCTAAAGAGGGAAGATCTGCAAGGCGAGCGAAGGCCTCTCAGGGAGGGAACGGCCTTTCCCAGTCCTAACAACTTGGTAGGTTGTGCAAGGCTCAAAATATAGTCAAACACCACCTTCTAGGAGCTAATCTCTCTGTCGGTTTTTAGTTACAATACCTTCATATTTAGGTAGAATATTTTCATATCTCCACAGAACACTTCCACTATGTGCATATTTCTTGTCGCATTACAATGATAAGCAGAGGAAAGACTACTTACTTTGAAACAAGACATTTCTGAATAGTTTCACCACTTACCCCCTTTCCTCCATGGGGAAATTATCTATGGCTTCTGGACTGCTATTATTCAGTTATTTCCAGCCCCTTTCTTCACAGTCTCCTAGCATTTTGTATAGGTGTCCACTGCCAAACTCCTAGCGTTCAGATGCAAATAAGGTTTACATCCAGAAATTTCGTTGCAGCTTCGAATTCCAGGTCTATTCAACACCTTTTCATCTGTAAAACGAAGTTACAAAATCCGTTTTATAAAGTTGTTCTAATATGTTTGTACCACAGTTCTCACCATATGGGTGGTACTTAAAAGGTCACGTATTATTACAATAAATGGTTTTCTCTTCCAGGTAGTTATGGGTTTGACGTGGTAGGGCCTTTTAAAGTGGCTTCACCCTTATTTTAGGTTCTGGTTTCCTGGCCCCTCCCTCGGGAAGGGGGCGGGGCTTTTCCTAACCCGGAATTGACGTCACACGTGGACGCCGCCGCCAGTGAGCGTCCCGGAAGGAGCGACTTGAGGTGTTTGAGCCAGTGAGTGAAATCGGCGCCGCCCGGTGGCTGCAAATGCAGCTAGGCAGGTGTCCCCCACCTGTTCTTTAGGGCTTTCTGGAGGAAGGAGGGCGAGCATTGTGCTGCTGCGCTGCCCTCCGTTGTGCGTGTGTTCCCCACGTAGGGCCTCCCCCTTCCTCGCTGCCCGAAGCCCTGCGTGGGCTGGCCCGCCGCCCCCACACGTTAACTCACCGGGGCGCGCAGACGGTTTATCCTCCCCAGCCCGGTCCCTGGCCCCTACCCTGTAGCCCTGCCACCGGAGCGGTGACCGCCCGGTCCGCCGTTCTTCCGCTGCCGCCGCTTGCCACCGCTGCCGGCACCATGGGCAGTGAGCAGAGCTCCGAGGCCGAGAGCCGACCCAACGATCTGAACTCAGGTCGGTGTCCTAACCTCCCAACCTCCTCCAGCCAGTCCGCTTGGGGAGCGGGCTATCTCCTGGCCTGGCGGGGTCTGGGACGGCCGGTTGCAACCTACAGAAATGCTCACTGTGCTTCTAAATAAAAAAATAGTATCCAGACCTTTGTTCTCCTAAGCCACCGTGGACGCTCACGCCCTTTATTGGTTCCCAAAACAGCCGTTTTTCCCCTCTGCGGTCTTCATCTGTAAAAGACGACTTAATTTTTAGCTCTCTAATTGTGACTGAAGTGCTGAGATTTGTCTAACACAGTGGATGGCTCATAGACATGATCTCTAGAACAGGCTTTCTCTAAAGTGGGTTTTAAGGGGATGTGTGTTTGCTGTACAAGCAATCTGAATATTTGAATGCAAATGTTTCCAGAAACTACTTTTTCCTCTCAGGTGCCATGGGCTCGTTTTAAGTACAATTCAGCCAGATGGCATGCTCTGGGGTTTTCATCTTTTCTCCCCAATCATATATTTTTCGATTGCTTTTAGCGTTTCAGAAAATGGGAGGGTTATTGTGCTGAAAATATAGTTTAATGCATAGTTAAACAGCTGGTGTTTGAGGGCTATTTGCACATCTAGGATAGCCCAGAGGGCCGTGCATAATCCAAATTGGTTATATCTGAGGCCTGAACGAGTCCTGGCTTTAGAACCGCTCTTTGCTGGGAAGAATTTGCCTTTGGTTAAATCAAGGTTTTAGAAAGAAACCCTGGCCAGCTGGGCATGGTGGTGCACGCCTATAATCTCAGCACTGAGGAGGCAGAGGCACGAGGCTTGCTGCGAGTTTGAGCCCAGTCCAGCCTCTATACTGTGTTCAAAACCAGCCATAATTACATAATGAGACCTTGTCTAAAAAACAAAACAAAACACAAAGGAAGAACGAACCTCTGGTTTATAGTACTGCTCTGTTGGTAGAATTAGGCATTCAGAGATGTGGAAGCTAACAGATGTAGAGGTACGTCACACGAAGAGTGTTCTTCAAGACCAGTCGTTCTAGGGCTAGATTGATAATCTTTTCATGGTGAGGAGCATCAGCTATCCTAGCTACATTCTCCTGTCTCATTGAAAGGTCCAGAATATTATATATGTTTTATAACAAATATAGTAATAGCTACCTCTTTTTTTCCCCCTGTTTATCTGGCTAGAAGCATAATTTGAGGCAAGGAGCCTCAAACTGTGCTGTTGGTTTACTTGGCTTGTATCAGCTGTTAGGATTTGACTGTTACTCTGTGCTGAGTGCTTTGCATATAGGTATTCATATTTAATCATCATATACCTTCACTTTTGGGTAAGATAATGGAGGCTAGTCACAGTGTGGTGAAGTCCCTTTTACTCCAGTGTTGGGGAAAAGAAAAATTACAATTTGTAGCAGGAAAGATTTCTGACATCTCTATTGTAAAACTTTAGACAAATTACCAAAGGAGGTTAAGAAATTGTTCTTGAAATGTAGTAGCAGTAGTGGAGATTTTTCTAAAAGAGTCAATGCCAAGCCTCAGGAAACCATCTTTCAGAAGGCAGAACTGTTCTGTGGCTTCTGTAGATCAGCCTTTGAGATGTGACTGCAATGAACTTGAGATTACTACCTTCTAGAGCAGTGATGGCAAACCTTTTATAACTTTCAGTGATGCAAGGAGTGTGTTGCCATAGGTCCAACACTATTGTTTTAGAGTGTAAAACACCGAGGACTCATTGTTACCCTAAACCCACAGGATATCTGGGGAGGAGGATGTCTTGATCTACGAAATCTTTTGTGGCATGAATTACTTATTTCCGAATGGATTATATTCTTCCAAAGAATTTGAAATTGAGCTGCCTCTAGGAAGCCTCCAAATTTCTGGATTTTGCCTCAGCCTAGAATGGACCCATTTTTTTCTGTTCTTAGAGTAATGCTGTAACTTTAAGAGTGAGGGGCCTGGGGCTTCAAAAATAGACTCATTATCTGGAGTTGAAATCAAAGTTTTTTCCCAGGCCCATGATATGGCCAACTGTGATAGGGTAAGTGGACAGCTTTGCAACCCCAGCCTCACAGAGATGGGCTTTGTGCATCAACAACCCATAGGCCTCTAATTCCTTCCCTAATTGTAACATCATTGATTTAGGGCAAGTCACAGCCAAATTTTGTACCCTCACTTCCTCATTAGCAAAATAGGAACATATGTCAGGAGGATCCAGCGAATTAAAGAAGAAACACAGTTTGTGTATCCTTTTGTGTACTGAATTATAGAAAATAGTTATGAAGGAGTTCAGATATGTTAGATGTTCCAATACTGTGAGTTTTTTAATACCACAGAAAATAAAGGCCTCCATGATTTCATCTACCCAGACCACACCACAAAATAACTACATTTTATTGTGTAAAAATATTCTTTTTAAAAAATAAATTTCACACATTATAACCACAAAATGAAGATTCTTTTTAATGAAAAGAAAACAGCTTTGTTGAGGCAGAGGTAGCAAAGATGCAGTTTCTCACCAGAAAAACTTTATTTTCAGTGACTCCTTCTCCAGCTAAGCATAGAGCCAAGATGGATGATATTGTGGTTGTAGCTCAGGGCTCTCAAGCCTCACGGAACGTCAGCAATGATCCAGATGTCATCAAGTTGCAAGAGATCCCAACCTTCCAGCCCCTTTTGAAAGGTAAGGGGTTGCATTTTTGTCTTATGTGAACTTGCTGGAGAGATTTATATGGCCCTACTAGTCTCCCCACATAGCTATATAACTTACTCTCTCATCTCCTGTAGGTCTTTTCCTTCAAGGCCATCGCTATGAACTGTGTGTTATCTAAATTTATTTATCTAGTATTTTTTACTTTTTATTTTGTAGGTACATTTTAGGTATATATAATGATAATATTCATCATAGAGTCTGTGCCAGTATATATCTTGCAGCTGCTTTTTTTCCCCATTTCCCTCCCCTCCCTTCATTTCCTTCCTCGCTTATTTAGAAAAGTTTTTTTCAGTTTTTTTCTCGTCTCTTTTTTCTTTCTCCCTCCCCCTCCCTTGTTCCCCTTCTCATTTGAACATTTTCTTCCCATTTCCCAACATATATTATACATTTTGGTTCTTATTTATACTTTTGGTTTTTTTTTTTTAATTTTAAAGAGAGTAAAACAGCAAAACAGAACAAAGCAGATCAGAAGAAAACAACCTAAGTGACACTGATTTCAAAGCAAGACAACAGGAAATCTACAGTGGCTACCATAATGTCTCTTGTTTTCTTCTAAATAATTGTGTCTTCACACACAATGAATTCATACAAAACAAAATAGTATAAAACTGATCAGAACAGAGTAATGAAGGTATTACAGGCCTTCAAAAACAGACAATAGGAAAGTCAACAATGGCTACTGTAATGTATCTTGCTCTCTTCAAAATAGCCGTCTATACCTTCATGTATGTTGAAATTAAACAATACAAAACAGACTAAAACCACTCTGAACAAAGATACTTTTGGTTTCTTACACCAGAGGAATCATGTGAAATTTGAACATATGTGTCCAGTTTATTTCATTTAGGAGTATGATCTCAAGGTACATCTATTTACCTAGAAATGTCTCAAGCTTATCCTTGTTTATGGCAGAGCAGTACTCCTTGTATTAAAAAAAACCACATCTTTATCCATTCATTGGTTGATGGGCATTTGGGCTGTCTGCAGGATTTGGTGGTGCTATAAACATGGATGTGCATGTATTGCTGTGGTATGATGCTTTTAAGCATCTGAGAAGATACCAGAAAGTAGAATAGCTGGGTCAGATGAAACCCCTAGTTTTTTTTGTAGGTATTTCACAGATTTCCACCAGTGTGGACCTTCACCAGCAGTGGAGAAGGGTTCCTTTTTCCCCACAACCCCACAGCATTTGTTGTCGGTTGACTTTTTGATAATAGCCATTCTTTCTAGAGTGAGATGCAGTCTCAGTGTTGTTTTAATTTGTATCTCTCAAAGGACCAGTGATGTCGAAGATTTTTTTCATGTGTTTATTTGCCATTTCGACGACTTCATCTGAAAAGTATCTATTCATTTTACTTGCCCATTTTTGGATTAGGTCTTTAAATTTTGGGCGTCTGCTTTTTTTTTTTAGTTCTTTATAAATTCTAGATATATTCCTTTGAGGTACAGCTCGCAAAAATTTTTTGCACTCTCTTGTCTCTTTACTCTGTTGATGATTTTTTTTGCTGTACAAAAGCCTTTTAATAAGATGTGATCCCAGTTGTTGATTCCTTATGATAGTTCCTGTGTGATTGCGGTTTCATTCATAAAGTCTTTGCCTATACCAGTATCATCAAGAGGTCTACATATTTTATCTTTCAGTAGATTTAATGTTCCTGTTTTAAAATTTAGATCTTAGATCTATTTCAACATTAGTGTATGGCAGAAAATATGGGTCTAGTTTTAATCTTAGGCATGTGGAAGGCCAGTTTTACAGCACCATTTTTTTACTTTTATTTTTTTAAAAATTTTATTTAAAGAGAAAAAAAAAACAGAATAAAGGGTAGCAACAATATAAAATTCCAAGGAAAAAAGGAAAAGAACAACAACAAAAAAAAAACTAAGAAATTATTACTCGGCAAATTACATACTGACTTCTTGGAAATAGTTGTTCAAATTACAAAGTTAAAACAGGTAAAGTAGACATTCAAACAGTGAGACTATTAACAGTTCTGTGCCACGATCTGACAAAAACAGCAATATGGTCATCCATCTTACCCACTCAAATATACATGCAATTATATCAAAAGGGTAAAATTAAACACAACAAAACAGAACAAAGCGGATCACAAGAAAGCAATGTAAGGGACATAAATTTCAAAACTAGACAATCGGAGATATTCACTCTCTATCGTATTGACTCTTGTTTTTTTCGAAATAGTTGTCCATATTGTCACATACAGGGAATTCACACGAAACAACATAGTATGGAATTGATCTGATACAGCACCATTTATTAAAGAGTCTGTCTTTCATCCAGTGAAGGTGTTTGGGTCCTTTGTTGAAGATAAGGTGGCTTAGACTGTCTGGTGTTGTTGTTGCATTTTCTAATCTGTTCCATTGATCCTCAGGTCTATTTGTTGTTGTTTTGTTTTTTTGCAAGTAGCATGCTGTTTTTATCACAGTAGTATAATTTCAAATCACGGATTATGATGCCCCCTGCCTTGCCTTTGTTGCTCAGAGTTGCTTTTTCTAGTTCTGGTTGCAAATGAATTTTAGGTTCATTTTCTATAATTCTGTGAGATATGCTATTGGAATTTTGATTAGGATTGTATAAATCTATATAACAATTTTGGAAGTACGACTATTTTCACTATATTGGTTTTTCCTACCCAAGAACAAAGGCTATCTTTCCATTTTCTGATACTCTCTCCGATTTCCTTTTTCAGAGTACTATAGTTTTCAATGTAAAGGTCTTTTACTTTCTTCTTTAGATTGATTCCTAAGTGTTTCATTTTCTGGATGTTATTGTGAAAGATGTTTCCCTAATTTCCCTCTCTCAGTGAATTTGTTACTGATTTTCCTGGGTATCCAGCTATACTACTGAGTTTATTTATTAAATATGGAAGTCTCTTAGTGGAGTTTTTGGGATCTTCTATGTAGAGTATCATATATCTGTAACTAAAGATAATTTAACTTTTTCCTTTTTATCCCTAATCCTTTTCTTTCTCTTGTCTAATTGCTCTTACTGTTTCCAGAACTATATTGAATAGCAGTGGTGATAGTGGGCATCCTTACCTTATTCCTGATTTTATTTTATTTTTAATACATATTTGTCATACATATTGATCCTATTTGTTCCTGATTTTAAAGTGAAAACTTTCAATTTTTGTCTATTTAGTTTGATATGTTGGATGTTGGTTTGTCATAGATGGCTTTTATATTGAGATAAAGACCATCTATTCCAGTTTTTTATTAACATGAATGGATGTTGGACTTTATTAAATGCCTTTTCTGCTTCTGATGAAATGATCATATGGTTTTTGTCCTTGGCTCTGTATTATGGTATATTACATTTATTGATTTGCGTATGTTGAGCCCTTCCCGCATCCCTGGGATGAATTCTACTTGGTCATGATGTAAATGTTCTTGATGATTTGCTGCATTTTGTTTGCCAGTATCTTGTTGAGGATTTTGCATCTATGTTCATCAGAGAGATTGACCTGTAGTTCTCATCTTGGTTGGATCCTTCTCTGGTTTTAGTATTAGGGTAATTCTTGCTTCCAGGAATGAATTTGGGAGTATTGCTGCCCTTTTAGTTTCATTAAAAAGTTTGAAAGGTGGCAGCATTAGGTCTTCTCTAAATTTCTTGTAGAGTTCAACAATGAATATGTCAGGGCCTGGGCTTTTCTTTGTTAGTAGATTATTAATTACATCTTCAATTTCATTGATTGATAATTGGTTTATTTAAATTTTCTATATTATCTTGATTCACTTTTGATAATTTATATGTATTTAGCAATCTGTCT
>PVJX010016080.1:0-41139 GCA_004027295.1 Dolichotis patagonum
TTTGAATGTCTACTTTACATGTTTTAACTTTGTAATTTGAACAACTATTTCCAAGAAGTCAGTATGTAATTAGTCAAGTAATAATTTCTTAGGTTTTATTGTTGTTGTACTTTTCCTTTTTTCCTTGGAATACTGTACGGTTGCTACCCTTTATTCTGTTTTATTTTGTTTTGTTTTTTCCTCTTTAAATAAAATTATTTAAAAAAAACAAAAAAAAACAATTTTACACTAATGGGAGGAAATTTTAAAAGGAAAAGAGAAAAAATAGAGAAATGAAAGAAGAAAAAGAGGTTAAATGCAAGGCTGAAGGACAAAGGAAGATTACCCAAGCCTCAGGAAACTGGAAAAGGAGACAGAGGGAAAGAAAGAAGAAGAAAACAAAAATAAGAACAAAACAAGACAAACAAAAACTAAAAACAATGTTCACACAAAAAATGAAAACAAGCAATCAAATAAAGAAAAGCAAAATGAACAAAAATTTTTAAAAGACCCAAACAAAGGAAAAAGAAATTCTCAGTGACTTAATGCCTGTAGTCATCTTCTGGGATCCATAGTTTTGTGACATTGTCCAGTTGAGGGTATGACTCTGTTTTTGCTGTTAGTCCAGGGAGGCAGTCAGAGCCCAGATCCATACTGATACTCCCCACAAACCAGCAGTACATCTACAGCCTGGTGCCAGTTCCTGGACTTTCAAACCCACAGAAATTTAGGGTGAACCTGGCCTCTGCTCATGGGGGTGAGGACTGAGCTCCATTAAGTTTATGGCACTGTTCATCTCTTGCTGGCCTGACCACAGTTTTCTGACCATGCATGGGTCCCGTGGTGTCCCTCTCCCGGTCACTGTGTGAGTTTAACATTGTACACCCTGGGATGGAGCCAACTCCTGGCTCCTCTGAGCCCCCAGGTTCAGTTGGTCCCTCCCTAAAATGGCATCTGACCAGGCACCCTCTCCAGGGGATAGGCAGATACTTGGACTGGAGTCACTTACCAGGTGTTGTAGTGCATGGTATCCACTGCTCCGTTCCACTGGTGCATTTCTCCTTAAAGGGCTCTGGACCACCCACTGCACTGTATCTGTGTAGAATCAATCTTTTTTTCTCACGTCACCAACCAGGAGCTGGGGAGAAAGTTCAGTCTGCCCCCCTCCTTTTTTTTGCACTGCTGTTTGTCTCTTCAGTTTCTCTGTAGGCTCCAGTTCTCTTACTAGAGCCTTTCTGGATCCTAGGGATCCACCTTCCTTTCTTTTCTTCCCCAAGTTGCTATTTTCCAGTGTCTGGATTCCAAATCTTGGAGAGGTTGTTTCATTGCTGTTTACTACTCCACTGTCTTCTAAGAAATCCCTGTAGCATTTCAAGTTGTGTACCAAATAGAGTATACCACAATTCCAATGGTGCAGGGGAGACACTCTCATATCTGTGTTCCCTAGTAGGGGTAACATCACCATGAAATCAGAACTTTTTTCTAATTATGTTCTTTCCTGCCGATGATGGGCATATGAAAACCTAGGATACAGGAACATCAATTATACTAAATGGGAAAAAGGCATAACATTTGTGCCCTTAAAACCATCATTTGGCTCATTTCTTCACCTCTATAAATTTTAATAAAATGTCACCTTGGCCATGTCACCTAATTCATGTCCCTTCAACTCCCCAATCCGCCTTGTCCTACTCTCTTCTTTCTCTACCATTTATCACCTACTAATATCCTATGTAATTTAATCCTAAACAATTTACTCTATCATTTGTGGTTGTCAGTCTTTTTTCATAAGAATGTCTACTCCATAGGGTAAAGATTTTTGTTCACTGTGTTTACAACTTATCACTACTTCTTAAAGCAAAACATATAGTTGAAACTACATAAATATCTGTTTAATGAATAAATGAAACCATAAATGAATTTTATAGCAACATAAGCAGAGTTACATAGTGCTATGAACTGTAAAATAAGTATGAATTGAAAATGTCACACCTCAGGGAGAATACATCAATTTTTATACAACGTGGTATACATTTTTCACTGAAATAAAAACTTTAAACAAAAATTTTATAATTTTATGATAATATTATAAAAATGCAAAGCAGTATCACTTGCTATATGTAGAAAACTTATGGAAACATTCATGTAAATATTATGTATAAAACCTAAAATCTGCATTGCACTGTAAACATACCATCAATGTTTGGGGAAACATGAGTCTAAGAAATGTAAGAATATTTTGGATTAGAGATTACTAATCCCTAAATCTGGAAGAGTGGAAGAAACTATTTCATTGTAGAAATGAACTGGGAGGTGAGAGGAATTTACACAACTTGCTCCTGGCTGCAGGGATGCAGGGGCCTCTACCCCTACCCACACAGCTCCTCCACCACCACGCGTATACTTGCTCCTAACCCCCCTGTATTCTTCACAATAAAGCAAATCCTGTCTGGCATTTGCCTGCCTCTGAGCTTTTGTTCACCTTGAATATGTTCTTTGCTTTTTTGGCTTCTTAACCCTCATAGACCAAACTCATTTTAAATGCTACTGTTTCCATGAATGCTTTCTGTGTCTCTTGTGGTATGCTTATTATATTGCTCTTTCTGTAGTTGCTTTGTATTTCTTATTTTCTTGAGCTTATATGAAGAATAGCCTTATTTTTAAAATTTCCCTCTATGATACCTCTTATTATATCTCATAAGTAGTTTGTGCCAATTTTATATATGTATATATATATATTTACAATGAACTAAGTTTTATAACTGCTTGGAAACGAAGCCCTGGAAAATGTGATGCTGGTGGTCTTTCTATGTTATGGGGCCCATCTGTTTGCCATCACCTGTTCCCCACCTACTGTCATTACTAGCACAAAACTCCATCTGCTGCTCCTTCTCTTCCAAACCTGACTTGGCATTAAATCTGTCAAACCACATACCAGACTTGCCTGGTCAGCATTGCTTTTCCTTAATGATTTTCACTAATTAGTAACATGCTATTTTACTTTATTTGCCCCTTGACAAAATCTCAAAAATGGAAATTTACTAATGCTGCATCAGGACAATTTGTCAAAACCATTTGAAAAAAGTGCTAATGAAGCACTCAGGTTTAGAAATGATGTGGAGGTAGGGGTTACAGGTGACAGAGTGTGGCCGTGGAAGATCATTTCAATTCTGTGGTTCTGAGTCTTCATCTTTATGATAAGAGAACTGGGGACAATATCTCAAAACTCTCTACACAAGGTAATATCTCTGAAAGAAACATCCTTCTTTTAGGACATCCTCAATATCACCTCCTTCACAGCTCTTTCCTTACCTGATGACAGCATATCCCCTGAATTCCTACACTGCTTAATTCCCACCTATTTCACTGGATAAGTTGTCCTGCATTGTAGTCAGGATAGCTGTCCCTTTATTCATTATACTAACCTCTTCCCATAAACTGAAGGGTTTTTGAAAGCAGTAATACAATGTCTAGCTATGTCTGTTATACATAATATGTACAGTACACAATAAATATTTATTGACTAAAAATGAATTGCTGGTCATGACAGTACTCAACTATAATCTGAGCTATTTGAGAAGCTGAGGCAGGAAGATTATGAGTTTAAGGCTAGTTTGGGCCACATAGCAAGCTCCTCTCTGAAACAAAACAAAACAAAACAAAACAAAATAAAATAAAATAATGCATAAACAAAGTATGATGCTGTGATAGTTTTGTGCTGAAAGAAATAAAAAACAAAAACAGAAAAACTGCTGCTGAATGAATAAGATAATTAAAGACATTTGAGCCAGGGTTATGAATTTTAGTCACTCCAAAATTGATGCCAGAAAACAAGTATAATGTATAATTTAAACATAATATAGCAATGTACATTATGCTTAATGTGTGTAACTATGGGAATTATGGAGAAAAGGAGGCACAATGGAGATACAGGGTTCTGGAGATGGATGTCTGGATTTCATTCTGACCTTGACAGCTTGTATGAAATATGATATAAAACTATGATGAAGGTGTAATTTTTTTAAAAAAAATTTAATACAATAAGAGGCACTTTGCCATTGATTCACCTTAAAATATTCACCCTTGCTTCATACTCACTCACACCACCATTCTTGCACTTTCTGAAACAGTTCTGGAAGTCTCCTTGCATGAGTGTCTTTAGTTGCACTGTCATGGCTGTCTCAATAGTCTGACTCAATTAAAAGTGATTATGCTTTGTGGAATTTTTAACTTTGGGCAAGAGCCCAAAGTTAAAAAGTTTGTCAAGTAGTGACAAATCCTGTGAATAAGGTGCATGAGGACACACTGCATGCTTTTTAAGAGCCTGTGTCTCCACTGGCTGTCCCTTGGAATTGGTATTCACCATTTTTTGTCATACTTTGTAAATACGCCACAGGAGGACTTCAAGACTTCTTTAAAAAGTGACAAAAATGACAGGATAAGGGGAAGTGGGAGTATTTTGAGAAGGAATGATGGCAATATGTCTTTTACAGTAATAAATTTTTAAGATTTAAAACATTCACTGCATTACTGTCATACTATAGTATGACTTTGGCAAAGTTGTATGACTTGTCTCAGTTTTATCATCTTGAGAATATCTGCTTTATAGAGCATTAAATATCTAGTGTGTATTAAGTTCTCAATAAAATTTGTCTTTATCTTGCAACTGGTGCTGAAATGTTTCAATGCATCTTTAGTACACAAAATAGTAGTAAAGGAAGCTTTTTCCTAAAAGCATTGTGACTTTTATGACTACTGAATACGTTCTATTTGCATCTTTATATTAATACAAAAATAGCAACTTAAAAATAGCTAAAAAGTATTGAGACATTTTAAAGGTGACCTATTTCTTGCTTGTCCCAGTATATTTTTTCCAGTTGATAATCTTGCAATATTTTCTTGTTTAAAAATCTTGCAAAGTGTGAAATGAACACTACAGTTATTTTCCAAATAATATATGTACATCAGGGAGAAAATGTGCAAGTAATATCTGTCTGCTCAGGGCTGCTAGCTATAACAAAAATATCATTGATTATGGTGTTAACAACACATATTAATTTCCTTGAAGTTATCAAGGCTAGGAAGTCCAAGGTCAAGACACAATAGGTGCCATGTCTGGTGAAGGTGTTCTTCCTGGTTCATATATGGTCTTATTTTCTCTATTTTTTCCATAGAAGCAGGACCCTGATCATGATAGAAAAGCACTTTACCGCTGAGCTATGAGATTGTACATCCCAAGCCCCAGAATCTTTTTTAATAAGAGCACTAATCCTGTTCTATAAGAACCACTTCTAATGACCTAACCATCTCCCCAAGACCCCTTCTATTAAGGACACATTAAGAATTAGGTTTCAGTATATGATTTTGGAAGAATACAACATTTAATGTACAGAAACATGAACATTTTACCTTAAAACTTCAGAAATTAAATTCTACAATATTCTTTTCTTTTTTTCCAGAAACTTCTTCCTTTCTCAGATAACCAAGTAATTTCCTCAAATCTGTCTTTTAGAGTAAATTCATTGATTAGGTCACAGGCTTCAGGATTGGAAGATAATGAATCACATTTCAGTTACATGAAACTCAACCTGTTACTTCATCTTTGTAAATCTCAGCTTCTCCATCTGTGATAGAGTAACAGTTTCCTTACTCTAAAGGTTTCTGAAAGATTCAATGATACCACATAGAAAGCACTGCGTATCAGAAAACAAAGGATGAGCGCATCGGACGGCTATTACAATGTCTAATGTGATACTCTTGTAATTATTCAGCACAATGGTTAATTTTAAGCCCATTTAGGAATATTACATTTCATAAAGAGGTTCCAGCTTTCTACAATACCAACTGACTGAACAATTAAAGGAACGTTTTTATATAAGGCAAAATTTTGACTGAGCAATGAAGCCTTTTTTTATTTTTATTTTTTTAATGAGGTCTTTTAAACAAGGTTTTACATTTCTTAGGATAACAATATCCCCACAATGAGCCTCAATATCATCTCTCATTCCATGAAGGCTGAGAGTCCATGGAGTTGTTTCACTCAGATACAGCCAGATTAGTTTTTAGAGTAAGAGGAAGAAATGTAACATTTAGGCAAGGATCTGGGAGTGCTTCTGAGACAAATAGATCTCTGCTATCTTGCTCAGCTAGAGACGAGCTCTGACAGCGTCTCTGACAGCCTCTGGAACTGAGGGGCTGCCTCAAGCTCAGCAGCATAGTCATTTACATCCTTCTCTTCTGCCACCCTTGCCTCTCACTCAATTGGCCACTGAGGGATCAAGTCCATGAGAGCACATGAAAAATTCATCAATACAGCACAGCCTAATCATACAACAAGGTGACTTTACAGGTAGTTTAAAACATGAGAAATGCCTTCTGAGAAGAATGTAATGACATCCAAAGTAGTTTGAGAAAAAAAATAATTCTATAAGATCTTTTGGAGGTAGGTTGGTAGTTCATGGTGATAAAGTACCATGATTAAAAAGAAGTAACAGTCCTGATTTTACTCACCCTCTTGATTCTGCTTTTCATAACATCCCATTGACAGCTCACTGAGCCATGTATGCATATCTTTTCATTTCTGAGCGGAAGTCATGCTCAGAAGCCCATAGGCTGTTTTAAAATGCCAAACTTCTAGTTTCCATTCTCCTAAAGTGCAGCAAATCTATAATTTCTTCACATATTTTCATAAAAGGCTCATATGTATAAGGAAATCTTTATGAGGCTAAGGTTATCATAAACTTTGATTACCAGTGCTAACCCCGATCATCCAATCTGTCCAGAGAAAAGAGTGCATTAAAAAATGCCATTAATGAAATATGATATCACCAAAAAGGATGGAGCAAGAGATAACTAATGCTACAAACTACAGCTACCAGGGTATCTGTGTCTCATCTTTATTAAGTCATTAAACCAGGGAAAATGGAGTGACACTAAGAAACTGAGTAGTTAAAATATCATAACCACTTAACATTTAGTTTTCTCCCTTCTTTCTCTTTTCCTTCTCTTTCTCTTCCTCGCCTTCCTCTCCTCTTGTCCTTCCTTCACACTTTGCATGCCCTCTGACTTCTTCTATCTCTCATGTGAAAACTTTGTTACTTGAATGATATATCTGCAATATTTAACTTTCTGAGTCTAGATATTAAACTTAACACAATGCTTCCTAGCCCCATTCATTTTCTTACAAGTTACATGTTATTCTTCTTTATAGCCAAGTAATAGTCCACTTGTGTATGTACCACATTTCCTTATTTATCTATTGATGGGAATCAAGGCTATTTCTACAGCTTAGCTATTGTAAATTGCTTTACTATGAATATATATATATATATATATATATATATATATATATATATATAATTGTGGCATGCAGTTTTTAATCATTTTGAGAATACACCCATCCAAGAGTGGTATTGCTGGATCAAATTATATTTCTATGTTTAGTACTTTAAGGAATAACCATACAATTTCCACAGTAGTTGTATTAGTTAATATTCCCATCAGTAATGTAGAAGGGTTTCTTGTCCTCCATATTTTCACAAACCTAACCACATTGACTGAAATGAAATGGAATTTCAGTACAGATTTAATTTGCATTTTTCTGATGGCCAGAGATACTGAACATTTTTATATACAGTTTGGTCATTTGAACTACTTTTGGGGAGAACTAGTCATTCATTTGCATGTTTCTCTTATACAAGAAACCTAAAAAATTAATTAATTAATAAAATAAAGGAGAGAGGCCAAGAAACCAGAAAGTAGACAGAAAGAAACAGAAAGGAACAAGAAAGCATGGAGGAAAGAGAAAGGGGATCAAAAGCATTGAAATTGGGGCCAGGGATTTAGCTCTGTGGCCTAAGCGCCTGCCTGGCAAGCGCGGGGTTGTGAGTTCGATCCCCGGTACCCCCCCCAAAAAAATAAAAATAACAAAAGCATTGAAATTGATTTAGATACATTAAAAGCATATATCAACTTCCCAAAATAAATCCTATCATTATATAATAGTAACATATAATAATAGAATGTAATTAACAATTTTTTAAATAATTCAAAAACTGAAATATTATCTGTCAGCTAGAACAGGGTATAGACATGTCTCTAGACATTTTTTAAAAGATTTAAAACATTTGGGGAAAAGAAATTATAACTACAAGATTTATTTTTACATCATGAGAGTATTGCTGAAAATTTCAATAATTTAAAACATTTACATCCACTGGCCACTGGGGTGCACTTCCCACAGGTAAAGTGTTGGCCTGGAGAAGCAGCCAGCCCCACCTCTACATGCTCACCAGCCACTGAGGGAGCCTCCTCAGTGTAGCCGTGTGGATCTGGAGAAGCCAACCCAGAACCCCACTACCTCCCTGGAAACCTGGGTTCAGAGAAACCCAGGTGCCTAGCCTGTTCCCCTATGTCACAAACAGGCAGTCAATGCAAGAAGTGCCTGGAAACAAGCTTGTCTGGAGGAACCCAGGAATTTGTCAAGACAAAGGAGCAAAAGGCAGTCTCTGGGCTTCAGCCCACACAGAGTAAGTCCAAGAGACATAGACATGGAAGAAATCAAAAGTTGCACACCTGAAATTCCTGGAATAATGGCAACTTAAGTGAAGAAATAACTTCATGAGACTGTAAAATAAATCAGATTAGAAATAATATCTCAGGTAAAAGAAGAAATAACAAACATAATAAAAGGGTTGCTGAGCGCATCTAAAGAAGACATAGATTAAAATAGAAGTAGCATAGGAAAACAAGGGAAACTGAATGAACAATATAGAGAAGAACTAGAATGTATGAAATAGATTTAAAGAGATATCTGGGAAAGTAAAAACTCCACTGAAAACCCCCTTGTAAGAAACTGACGATAGACTTTCAGACCTTGAAGATAGAATTGCAGCTAGCAACTGTAAAAGGAAAGACCTCTTTAAAATAACAAGGACCTAGGAAACAACATTTCAAAGACTACAGAACAATGCAAAGAAAAATAACTTAAGGGTGACATGTGTCAATGAAAAAGCAGGAGTCAAAACAATGTTATAAAAAGACTATTTACAGAAGTAATAGCAGAGAAACTCTCAAGCATGGGAAAGGACCAAATATACAGATAAGTGAGGCATATAGAACTCCAACTAGCCATAACCAAAATAAATCTATACTCAGATATACAATAATCAATACTGCAGAAATTTACCATGAGAACAGAATATTAAAGGCTGTTAGAGAAAAGAAATGTATCATCTATTAAAGAAAATCCATCAGAATCGTGATGGACTTCTCAATACAAATCATCAAGTCAAGAAGAGGTTAGAGTGAAGTAATTTTAGTCCTGAAAACAAAAACTTCCAATCCAGATTGATGTAGCCTACAAAACTATCTTTCAAAATTAATGGAGAGAGCCAGGGATTTAGCTCAGCGGCATAAGCTCCTGCCTGGCAAGTGCAAGGTCATAAGTTCAATCCCCAGTACAAAAAAAAGAAAAAGAAAATTAATGGAGAAATAGGATACTTCCGTGACAAAGAACAACTAAAGGAACTCATGACCACCAATGAACCCTATAAAGAGTACTGAAGGATATTCTAAAGAGAGATAAAGATGACCATGATTCCAGGAACAGCAGCAGAGGGGAACCACCGAATGGGGCAGGCCACTGAATGGAGAGGATAAGTAAGGAGCCAACAGCAGGAAAATAGCATGATGGAGACAAGCTAGTGCATGTTGATCATAACCATTAATGTAGTTGGCTTCAATTCACCACTAACAGGCAAAGTGGATCAAGAAACAAGGTCCTCGATATGCTGTATATAAAACACACATTTAACCCAAAAGGAAACTCATAGACCGAAAGTCAAAGGAGAGAAAACAATGCTCCATGTGATAGGAAACCAAAAAAAGTAGGGATAGCTGGCCATCAACTTCAGAATTAATAAATAAGATATGGTATTTTTATATGATGGAAAACTACTCAGATATAAAGAATGATAATCTCAAGGCTCTTGTAGGTAAATGGATGCAACTTGAGATCATGCTCATGGGTGAAATGATTCTAACTCACGTAGTGGACATCATGTTGCCACCCACATATAAAAAAACTGAAGGAGTTAATGGGACTCAAAATGCAAATAGATATTGTGAAAGTGAAAGGGGAGGAAATTTCTAAAAAGGGATAGTGGTGGCCACTGTTAATTTCTTAATATCTGGTTTTGAAGCCCTGTATCATTTTCTTTTTTTGGTTTGGTTTGGTTGTATTCTGTGTTGTTTGATGTTCTTATGTCTGATGGCATGGGCAGCTATCTTGAAGACAGCAAGATATATTATGATAGCCATTGTTGATTTCCTATTATCTTTCATTGTTTTGTTTTGATTGACCTTATTCTGTTTTAGCTTGTTTGTTTTTATTCACTTTAAGATAAAAAAATTACTTCTCAAATGTTGAGTACACACAGTCTTCAAATATATAGAGAACTTTTGTATTGAAAATTCATCTGTAATGTGATTTGGACTAATTCAGAGAAATACATGAATCAGTAATCTAAGAAAGATGTAAAATTCAGTAGCTCTTCTACTGTGAAATCTTATGTCAGATTTAGTCAAGTAGTATCTCTATGCTTATATGAAGCAAATATAAGTAAAAACAAGTTTATTCTTAAATGAATAAACTCTCAACAAATCCACATAGAAATCTGGATGACTTTGTCTTTTGTTAAGTATTTATTTTCTTTGAAAGGTATTCAATCCCACTGAAATAAAAGCACAGCTTTTACTAAGTTTGGATTCTTTTCTCTCAGCACAGGTAACACCTCTCCAAATTTGGTAAAATTTATTACATCTAGTGTTTCAATTTCAGAGTAATCACTGATAGAGAAAGGGTTTACCGAGTCCTGAGTAGCCCATCTTGCTGTGAATGCAGCAGATTTATTTCTGGGCCAGTAATAAAGGAAATTTGATGGTTTAAAAAATTTTACTTGCTTGGGAAAAAAGAAGAAAACTGTTTGAATTGATAAATAGTCAATACTCTAATGCAAAGTGCAGAATGCAATGTAAATGACTACCGTGACTTCAACGTTACACCTATGTTTTTCTCTACACTTTAACTGCATGTCCAGAGCACCCATGAGGCTATCTGGCAACACTCAGCTTCCTGTCCCTTCCTTCTATTAGTACTAAATTGTGTTGCTTTTCCTTTCCTCAGCCATGTGCCCCATAATGGATTGATTGAGGCTGTCTGAGCTTAATAAGATGCTGCTCCTAGGTTCCGTTAGTGTTTTCAGTTGCCTTTGATGGTGCTACCTCAGATATTAAGGTGCAGTGGGAGTTTCCAGCCCTAAAATAATAGATATCACTTGAGAAGGGGGTCCCCAGAGTCTCTCAAGTCCACTAACCTATTAGGAGGGAGTTAGGAGAGTTTTGAGTGAACAAATTATATATGTGTAGAAAAGCTATGAAAGTAGAATTCCATGGTGCAGACACCCTTCTAAACAGTTACAATTCTGATGCTCTAACTGAAATGTAATGGAATAAGAATGGGGGATCAGAATTAAATTTTTCTGAGTTATGGAAAGCATTTCAAGAAAAATTTCCCTCAAATACATTTTTTAACACACACACACACACACACACACACACACACACACCCTTTTAGCACAGATTGCTTAAACATTTCCAGAGATTAATGGCACCAAATGGTGGTGAGATGTGGGGTTTTGCTATAGACATAAAAAAACAGTTGAAACTCAAAGCAGGTTGGCCTTCTGGTTAACATATGTACCATCCAAATGACTGTCATGCTGTCAAAAAAAAAAAGAAAAGAAGAGAAAAGAAAAAGAATAGAGTTGTTTCTGTGACAGTGACTTTCTCAGTGTAAGCACTACTGATAATTTAATGTTTAAAAAATCATATACTGAAACAACTTCTGAATAAATAGAACACAACTGAGAAATTACCAAGAAAAATAAACTTGATGGTGACTCCAAGAGATTGAGTTCTCATGAATACTTTGATGTCATAAAATAGTTACGAGGTCGCACAAAGTGAATTTCAAAATTTGAAAACAGCTGAATGAACTGATTTTCACCATAGGAAAGGGTCAGTCTCTTATTCCTACCACATCTTAACACTGCTTCTTTATATCCTTAACAAATTCTCACCCATTCTCATTTTCCAAATTATATATAAGTTATCTTAATGTTTCTTACAAAACTATTGTATCATGATGACATCAAACTCATACTGCTACAGGTTAATAATTCAATGAAATGTTTTTGGCACAAAAGAACATATGAGAAAGGTCAATGGGAACCGTGCCTTCAAAGTGGGAGCTTGAAAATTAGCAGGTAAATTACAGCATATTCAAAAGTACACATGCCGCTTATGGTTGGATAAATTGTGTGTGCTCAATTTACACAATCATCTGTGATAGCCTGTAAATAAAACATGAACAAAACAAGTTGAATGATAAGTGATTATTTCTTCTACCTGAAAGATCAGGGAGGATTTCTTGGAAGGAGTGATGTTTAGGCTGTGCATTAGTTGAAAGGATTTAGACACATGAGCAATGGAATGATGTAAGAAGAAACTCAGCTAGAGGAACAGACTGCATTGACACCCAAGGCCAAGGACTCACTCACTGATATCAGTTCTACACAATGTGATCAGCATGAGCTGCGTCAGCCAGGCCTCTTCATGAGACTCTTTTTCATATCTGCTGATTCCCTTGTCTGGTACATGCTCCTTCCCACACACCCTCTTTGCTCAACTAACTCACCTGAGGGTCTCAGCTTAGGTTTTCCTGCCCATCGCCACCTTCATTCCAGCCAGGGATAAGAGCCATTTCTATTTATTCCTGTGACTCATCTCCTCTGTCACCTACCACATGTGTTGTGAACAGCTTCCTTGTCTGATGCCCCACAGAAGTATGGGGCAAAGATGTTCCTACCTTGTTCTACAATAGTAACACAGTGCATGAATTCTAGTATGTGCTCAGCAAACAGTTTTTGCATGGCTTACACTAAGATATCTTGTTCATCAAATTAAGATATGTATTTAAGAAAAATGAACCTGTGCCATATAATCGAATTCAAAATTCAAAATTTTAATAGTGCATTACTTCTAAGAAAAAAGAGAGAGAACTATAGATGGCACAATGGTTTATCCTTTTAATTTTTGAAACTCTTAAGAACATTTGGAATTATTTTCCAATTACACAAATAAAGACTCCCCCACTCCCAATACTCTTCACATGGAAAGAATATAAAAATGCATGAATTTTAGTTATTTTGAAAGCAGAGAGCACACATGAAAGGCTAAGGAGTTTGGACTTCATCCACTGATCCCTTCATCCAAAAACTACTCTCTGCATGCCAGGACTGTTCTAGACATTGGGGACACAGTTGGAAACAGGATGGAGAGCAGGGTGAGGGGAGATAAGCACATAAACAAACAACAACCAAAAAGATCTAGGGATAGGAGGTCTCATCAAGAAAATAAAATGGGATTTGTTACCAGAGATGGGGACATGAAAGAACAAACTCTAGGTTGGAAGGAAGGGACATTTAAGCTAAGGAAGGGACATTTAAATGGAGGCAAAAACCATAAGAAGTAAGCAAGAACAAGAATTCGGGGGCAGTACCAAGAATGTGGGGAACCTATAAATTAAGTTCTACAACACAAAGTTTATATGTTCTGCTTTCTGGAAATATAAATGTATGAATACCAGGGGGACATATAATCTATGTTTCTTCAGAGTTTCCCTCCTCTGTCTCTCTCCTTCCTCACCCACAGACTTGCTGCATGTCTAGCTTGGAAACACCTCATAGTGACAGGAGCAAGTCCTTGAAGTGGGACAGGTGGGAGAGTGTGGAGGTTTGACTGCATCTCCCAAAGTTCATGTGTTGAAAACTTTATCCCCAGTGCAACAGTACTGAAAGCCAGGGGTTTTAGGAGGTGGTTAGGTCACAGGTTCAGCCCTTGTGGCTGGATTAATGTCATCATCAGGAACGTATTCATTACAGTGAGTGGGGTCCCTACAAAGGGTGAGTTCACCTCTCTCACGTTCTGCCCCATTCAGAGCCTTCTGCATGTCATGAGTCACTGCGTATTAAGAAGTCCCTCACCATATGGAGCACCTCATTCTTCAACTTCCTGTCTCCAGAGCAGTGAGCCAAATAAAGCTCTGTTCATTCTGAATTACCTAGTCTGTGGCACTCTGTTATAGCAGCATAAATTAGACCTAGACAGATGCAGAGCTTCCTTTTATATTTTAAATTTCATCCCCATTCCTAATTTATATAACACTAAAGAGCTCTCCTATGTATTTACTCCTTCAACCTGAACCCGCTTAGTGTTTTCAAACCACCAAAATTGGCCCCGGCTGATTGAAGATGAAAAGAAATTATTATTGGATGCATATGAGGATTTACCCATATGCCAAAAATGCTGGTGAGTCAAGCTAAACAGTAGGCAGAGACATGGCGGATGTGTGAACATGGCCTCGCCTGTGTATCTTCTCAAGGCAAGGAGTTAAACATTACTGCACCCCCTCCACACAGCCCACACTGCCACGATGCCAGGAACCTACTAAGACCATTAAATTCCCAACTTACTCCACCACCACCACTGCCAAGAACAATCTCTCAATATTTTTTTGTCTTTCCCTCTAGGTTCAGATTCCTTGGCAGAAACTACGCAATCCATTTGACCTAGTCATTACATGCCTTTGTCTTAATTTTCTAATCTTGAAAATTGGTACACTGAAATCCACTTTAGAGCGCTACTTTAAGAATTCAATTAGATAGTGTCGAATATGACTATCTGTTAATTATGTAGTTTTCACTCCTATGTTGAGCTCATACAGTTCACATGGATAAGCAAAGTACCTACTTACACCTTTATGCAAATTCTAATTGCTATTTCCATAACAAGGTTTCTGTCCCCTTCTCTTTCATCTTTATTTTCCTTTATTATCTCTTCTGTCTCCTCCCATATTTTCTTTAACAAATCCTAATTTTTAGACTTACTGTGTTTAATAAGTATCACTGGCCAATCTTACAATTTTCTTTTAGTTTATGAGGCAAAATAATGTATGAGGACTTCGCTCTTCTTTGCCATATTTTTTAATTGATGGATTTGTTTTATTGTTGAAGGAAAAACACCATTTTAGCCTATTTTTTAAAAAATATATGGCTAAATTCAAAATTAGCCTGATAAACTGGAGGTTACAAAAGATTATTCTCTAGATTACTTTTTTGGCCACTGATATTTTTAATGCCATATAATTTTTCATAATATCTCAGCACCACTGATATTTTCAGCCACATAATTCTTTGTGGTTGAGGCTAT
The DNA here is from genome assembly GCA_004027295.1 of Dolichotis patagonum. NCBI lineage: Eukaryota > Metazoa > Chordata > Mammalia > Rodentia > Caviidae > Dolichotis > Dolichotis patagonum. The sequence goes on from PVJX010016080.1 coordinate 15,310, forward strand.
ATTATGCATTGAAAGATGTTTAGCAGGATTGCTGACTACCAGTGTTTCCCTTCTCCCCCACACCAATGTGACAACTAAAAATATCTCCTGGGGTACAGTGATGCATGCCTGTAATCCAGCTACTCAGAAGGCTGAGGCAGGAGGGTTGCAAGTTTCAGACCAGCCTGGACAGCTGAGAGCAGCCTGGCTTTAGTCTCCTATACTGGGAAAAAATGTTTCCCTGCGAGTAAAACTGTCCTGGTTGAGAGCATTTTACCCAAGACTGAGATGACTGACATAGATCCTACTCCATTCTTACCGTGAAGACTTTTCTAAATAGTATTCAAATATTTTGTCCCAACTTAGATTACTTTGACTACTTCTTCAATAACTGACCCTAATTTTTTCCAGATTCTAACCTCGCTGCATCTTGGACCTCACTGAGGGCCAGGTAGCTTGGGGTGGGTTTGCAGGCCAGGCCCCTTTAATCCTAGTCCATAGTCTGTAGTTGTCCATAAAACAACTCAAATGCATCCTTTTTGTACATACAAGGTAAGCTCACTACTGTTCAAATTTTATAATTCTTTAATTGTAAAATATCTTGGATTGTAAGATTCATGAGATTTATTTTTACTTAAATTACATTAACTGTTTCCAGATTCTCAATAAACCAAATGGCACGTGTATTTACATTCCACCTTATTCCTCAGGGCTAATCACAAATCGTAAGTCCGAGGATGTTGTTGAGCATATGGTACATCAGAATCATCTGGGGAGCCTATGAAAATAAATATTCTTGACCCTCTTCTCCATAGTATGACTTTGGGCATAAGCAGTGAATCCTGCTGCAAATTGTTAATGTCCATTGAAAAAGATTGGTATAAGCCTTCACACTGAGGACACAAGGATTTTTCTAACTTACTGCTAGCAGCATGCTTCCCATCAGAAATGACACTGCTATTGACAGCTTTGATCGTGATCTTGAGACACACTAAAGAGCATCTAGTGGTTCCTTTGAGCTTTCTATTTAGCTAAATTTGTAGTTTTGCTTCTGGTAATTAAATGATGTGCCACTGGGAATTGAATAGCTTGTCTTAAAGCCCACTGAGACCATCCAAAGACGGATGTTTGTGTGCGGTGCTAGACTTTAATAATACATTAGCTATAATAACCTCCGAAAATTCTCTCCCTATTCCCCAAATTTGTTACTTTCTAAAGTCTTTCACTATATCACTTGGGATAACAGACAATCTTCAGGATATAAATATCTTCTATTGAAGTGCACACCATATCAATTTTAGAAAAAAATTTAGTAACAAGAGATGAATTTAACTAGAATTTCACCACAGTGTGATGCTGCTAGTGCAAACCTCTTAATTTCAGTGACAAATGGATGATCATTGACTAAATTTATGTTTTTAGCTATTGCCACTACTTCTGGTGGCTATAAAATTTGATTACATTTTAATTATGAGGTGCATTCAAATTTTTAAAAATAAACAAGTATCAAATCAGATGTTTTATAGTGAAAAATAAGCAATTCTTACAATTGAAATTTTAAATCTAAAATTGCTATTTCTAAATTCACTGTTTCTTATTTACTTAGTTTTTTGATGTTTGCCTTTCTATTTTTATGTTTTGTTGCGTTTTCTTATTAGCACATCTTTGCACTATTTCTGAGTATATTTTCAAGGATAATATAATATTAATCACATTTAACTGAACAAGGAAATTGTGTATAATACAGAATTTTTTAAAAAAATACAATAAATTTAACTATTATATGAAAGGAATAGTAAAATTTCTGAATCAATGCAGCTTCTATTTATATCATATATACTAATATCTATAATTATCATGCTTAGGGCAAGTACACTTTTTTCCTAATTAAAAACATGTAAGCTAATCCAATAATGAAGGCTTACACTTCTGAAGAAATTAGAAAATTAGAAGATGCAGAAGTAGGTTTATCACACAGAAAGCTAAAGGATTGTCTGTAAGCAAAGTTAATAACACACATTATTTAACTCTTATTTCAGCAGTGTGTGTTCCAGTGATGACCTTAGCATATATACCAAAGTGGACCACTTCTGCCCACTAACAACTTCTACCCAAAATTACTTCTGTGGATGCATCGATAGATAAAGAACCAACTGATAAACTGTCTTTATCCTCTGCAGAGACTACATAGAATAGAAATGGAAAGAAAGGCAGTAGTCTTTCTTTTGGGCTGCTCATTTTAGAAATAATTATTATTTACTTATCACTGTCCTCTGATAAATCCTTTTAGAGAAGATATGTAAACAGGAAAGGGAAAAGGAATGAGGCATCTCAGAAGACCACTGAGTAACAGGTGTCTTCACTTCATGAAAAGCACACAGTGAAAAACACTTATGATTCATTATCGAGCTACAAGCAGGAAGCGGACCCTCTGCCTTGCAGAATGCCAGCAACACCAGTAAGTCCCCAAGAGACTGTGCGTATAGCAGTGCCATTGATAGCACAGGAAAGTCAGGAGGACACATGTTTCAGGGTCCAAAGATGTATCAGGATTGTGCTTTATTAAATTTGAAAAGCCAATTCAGCTGTAAGGGTCCTCTTGGCTCATACAAAAACAGAAATAGAACTTAAGAAAGGAAGTGGGAATTTGCACACATATGACAGTGGAAAATGAAGAAGCACATATGGTCTCCAAGGGAGAAAGTATAGAAATTAAAAAGCTTCATCAGATCCCTAAAAATAAAAGTTTCAAGAATATGTGTGTAGTAGGGAGAGAGAGGAAAAACAGACATCTGAGAATACCTGTTGGGAACGATTGAAGCTGGGAATTGACCACACCTGTAGGGGCTGGCCAGCTGCATGGAGAACAAAGACTGCCCCAGGTGAGCTGCAGAAAACAGTGACTCCAGGTCCCAACAATATCACGCCCTTAGGTCGCCATACATGCAGATTACTAGGCAAAGGAGTGTCATGTGACATTAAACTGCTAAATGTATAAATAAATGCCCCTACAGTGAAGAGGAAGTTCCTTTCCTCCCATGAGGAGAGAGAAGGCTCCACCTGGCCCCAGCATTCACCTTTCCTTTATTTTCTCATCCTCTTACAGTCTTCCCTGGGAACTTCAAAAGCCACACCAGTTGCAGCAAAGACTGGCAAAATTCTGGGTTTCAAGAATGTTCAAAGGCAGAGAAGTACATTTCAAGGAAAGTGTTAGTCAGTGATACATTTAAAGACCAAGCGTAAACTGCAGTCAGATGACGTTATGATGAACATAGTGAAAAGGAATTAAAGCAGCTTGTGATAAGTTGAAGGCAAATTTGAAGGAAGATCATTTGGCGATGATCCTCCAGGGATTGTGTCAGTGACACTTTATATTTCATCTCCAGCTCAGCCTGAACAGATGGCACAAATGAGAGCCTCTTCATATAAGGTTTCATCTGGATTTATAACCTAGTCAGTCCAATTTCCTTATTTGCTTCCAGAAGGCCTAGAAGCTAACCCCATCTTGCATTCCCAGAGGAGGCAAAATAAGATTCATTACCAAGATGTTTGAGATGGGACTGCTTGTGGTGTTGCAGGAAAAAAAGCCGTTATGAATTAGCAACATGATATGCTACATGGTACTATCTCTCACCACCACAGATGAGGGATTTAGTGCTCTATAATATATTTCAAATGACATAATTGGTGTCAGAACTGCCAGGTTTCAGCATCTTAAAATTATTAAATCTTACTAGTTAAAATAAGATTGATAAAATTACTTTCACATCAAAAATTAGGATGGTTTTTCTGTGAGAATTGGAAACATGATACTTTTTAAATTTTCAAACTTAGCAAATATAAAGTGAAATTTTTCACAATAATAAATTGCTCTGTATTATACCAAAATTTTCTGCTCTACCCTAAGGTTTTGAGAGAAAGTCTGAAATTAACACATTTTATTGCTTTAAAATAATTAATATTTTCCCTTGATATATAGCACTCCTCCAAGATTTTGTTTGTCCTGAATCTTACTACTGTAATTTCACTTAATCATACTATGATGCATTAGAAATTAAGAAATAAGACTATGATTTGATTAATTATAGTCCAGAAGTTACAGTTATGTCTTTGAAATAATGAAAGTAATTTCTTCTATTATAACAGAAGTGATTCTTTTATAGACATTATTTTTTATAAGCAGATAATAACCCTATATTTTATATAGTTATCTCTGGTTATAAATAAAAGGACACTTCCTTGAACTGATCACTGCATTTTCACAATAATTAAAAGCCAATAAATAAATCAAGCATGGAATGTGACAGGACTCCAAGAATGACCTAGAATGATCTGGGGTTTTTTCTGCTCATCAGTCATTATATGAGACACACAGACCAAAAAGTCTCTGATTCTATATGTTAGAATTCAGTCATTCTGATAACACTAAATATTTTCTCTCAATTCTAAGCTTAAAATTCCTAAGCAAAAGACTGATTTAGGTTTCATCATTTGTCTGTCCTTAAATGAATCAATTCTGGTCACAGGGTAGGTAGGTCTGGAGTGCTAACTGCAATTGCTGACACAACCTATCAACAGGGCACAGGGGCCATGGCCACACTAAACAAAATGGCTGCCCTGAATAAGCAGCCATTTTAATAAAGAAATAATATGTTCTATCCTACAAAGTAACAAAATAACCCACTGATTTGGTCACTTAATTTTTTTAAAAAGTCAACATACATAAAAGAAGCTACCAACATGACTATTATTTTAGTCAGCTTAAATAATTTTAATGAAACAGTCAGTTATTTGATGTTGTGTAAGCACACTGCAGTGACTTTAGTAGTCTATTGGGAGACTGTGGTGGACTATTGAATGAATACGGTGACATGTTTATAAAAACACAAGACTGATACTCTTATCTAATCACTGATTGATGATAGAAGAAGTTTACAGCTTAGAATTCTTCTAGGTTGTTCTAGAAAACACTTGAATTGTTGAATCAACTGTTTTATGTCTGCTTTCCTTCACTGCCAAGATCAGAGAGTAAAAACTTACTTTCCCTGTGACTATTAAAGCCACAAATGACCCTGTTACACAATTCTAGCTGCCCTTTCTTCTGGTGGGATAACTGAAATGCACCAACTATCCCTAAGGATGGCATAAGAAAAGAGGAGAAAATGGAAAGTTGTGGGTTGCTTACGCTCAGACCTCCTGATGTACGAGGCAGACAAATTCTTTAACTTTTTTTTTTTTTTTAGACAGCATCTCACTCTGTAGTCCAGGCTGGCCTTTAACTTACTATGTAGCCTTTGCTGGCCTCAAATTTGCAATAACCCTCCTGTCTCAGCCTCCTGGGTGCTGGGATTATAAGTATATGCCACCATGACCAGCCTCAAATTCCTTAACTCTTGTAAACCACACTCTATAGTGTTTTTCTGGAACCTGCAACTGAACACAACTTATTGACTTCCTACCAGATTCTCACACCCACTTCTAATCCAATTCTAATACCAAAGAAGTAGCAACTGTAAATCTGTGCCTTGATTCTAAAGGTAGTCAAATTTTATTGCCATTCTTACTCCCTTATGAGAGTAGCTTTCATTTGTCAACTTGACTGTGTCACAGGGTGTCAAATACTGGGTTAAATATTATCCTAGGATCTGTGAGGATATTTTTGGATGAGATGAATATTTGAATTCACTAACTGATTAAAACAACTTGCTTTCCTTAATGTGGGTGGATCTCACCCAACTCAAGGCCTAAATAGATTAAAAAGGCTGAATAAGAGGAAATTCCTCCTATATGACCGCATGAGCTAAGAAATTTGTCTTTACCTGCTTTTAGACTCCAAATGAAAAGCTGCCTCTTGAGGCTTGATCCTGCCAGCCTTCAGAGCCTAGAATTTGCACAGTGGATTTCCTGGATCTCAGACCTTCACACTCAGAATACAACTGTAGCATCAGCTCTCCTGACTACAGATCATGGGACTTCTCAGCCTCCATAACATGTGGGCTGAATCCTTCTCCCTTAGGGGTGTGTGTGTGTGTGTGTGTGTGTGTAATTTTTCCAAATTCTCTGGAGGATGCAGACTACTTGGGAGGTATGGTATGCTGAAAAATAGTTCTCCCAAAGATATCCATAGAAAGAAGATGTGCGAATGTAAGTACAAGTCACAGAGGAAAGAAGATACTGCACTGTTGGCTTTGAATGTGAAAGAAGGCGCCATGAACCAAGGAATGTAGGCAGATCTCAAAACTAGAAAAGGCAAGAAAATAGATTCTTCCTAACATTGCATAAATAATGCAGCTTGTGGATCCATTTCAGTCTTCTAACTGCTGAGGTTATAAAAAAAAAAAACCAGAAAGAGGGGCTGGGGATTTAGCTCAGCGGCATAAGCACCTGCCTTGTAAGCGCGCAGTGCTGAGTTCAATCCCCAGTACCAAAAGAAAGAAACTAACTTTGTTATTTACTACATTTGTGACAATTTGTTAGCACAGAAAAAACCAAGGGCTTTAATTAACAACAATAGCAAATAACTGGACTTGTACATGAGTTCCCAAGGAATCACACAATCTCCAAGCACCCCCAAATCCATTCAGAGTCGGCAGAAGCAGCCTGAGGTTGTGTCCCTTCAGTAAAGTAAGTGTCCTTTCTGATCTAATAAAAATAGCAATGTAGACTAAATGGCAAATCTGGATTCTTTTATCCAAAATTTACTTTTGAACTTAGCTACCCTGAAGTTTTTGTGACTAGGCTCTATCTACTCAGTGGAAATTTCATTCATGTGACATTTAATATAGAACTCTCTGAATGCATGATTACTCTTTGCAGATCTGATATTACCTCATTATCAGATTTTCAGAAAGTAGCAATGTAATTATAAAACAGCTATTTTCAGCACACTCTGCCAGGTTATTTCTCTGCCAAATCATTGTGCCCTGGGAAACAACTTGTGGTGTTATTGAAAACAAGTTGAGTCTCGTGAGCAATCAGTTCAGATAATTGCATCTTTATTATTGACAGTTCCCCTAGGAATTTTGGGTCTTGAGATCCATTCTTCCTTGGGACTGCAATTTATTAAAGCTTCTATCCTGAGCCAGTTTTAATTAAACTGTGCTCCTTTTCTCTTTAGTATCCCATAGCTCATTTTTCTTAGCAGGTCACAGTTATTATAGAAATCCAGTTGTTCAGTTAATCTGAAAACCCCTCACATCTGTCAGTTCAAGGAACTTCTCCTTGGTTTGTAAGGTCACTAGTTTATTGAAGTGAGTGAACATGAAGAGTATGTTTTCTTCTCTGTGAAAAGAAAGCCAAAAAAAGAAAGAATGATAAATATCTCAGTTTGCATGTTTTAGAAAATGATACTGCTATTTATACAGGCATTTGTAAGCTAACACCATCTTGTGGCAATACTACTAGTGTTAATAAATGATTTGTTTTTAATTTTCTTTATTTTAAAATTAAACTCTTGATTAAATGATATGATAGACACACCTTTGGAAGATTCATCATTTTTTCAACCCTTTCCATGACAATTCTCTTAATAGGTCATAATCATCACTTTTATGCAAGACATGAAATAGATTTGTTTATTTCTTATTCATTTTTATAGACAAGCAATGATGCGTCATTAACTGACTCTCTTGTTAGTTGTCATTATCAATTTTCAGAGTGATAGCTCTTTTCAGCAATATAGGTTTTCCCTCACTGTGGGTTTAAAAAGTCTCTGTTCATCCAATGATCTAATAAATATTCACTGATTGTCTTCTTTATGAAAGGCCTAGTACAAGATACTGTATAGAATGTGTAACTGTTAGAGACAGTTTTTACTTTCTGGCAATTCACCGAGGTAAGTTACACATGTGAACTGAATCTCCAAGAACGCAGCACCCATTACGCTTTTCCCCCTACTTCTCCAACACTGTGTTTGATGGGGAATGTGTGACAATAGCAATAGGAACAGAGAAATTAATACCATGAGACACAGATGAAAAGAAAAATATGAAAGAATTTCACAATGGAATGACTCTAATAGAAACTCTGAGGGTAAATTTTTAAAACTAATTTTCCTTTAGTTTTCACAAAATACATATGACCACTTAAGAGCAGGAACTACAAAATTGTCTTAAAGAGTTTAAAAGAGTAGATGCAGATGCACAGAATGCATCTGAAGACTAGAGCATAAAGGAATAAATGTGAATGGAAATAAATGGGTATGTACCATTTTTTTAAAGATTAGTATACTAATGTGAAGTGACATAAATGCTTTAACTATACTGTATATTATTTCCTACAACACCATTAATATTAACATCAAAAGCTACAGCTAACAAGCCAATGAGTCAACAAAAATAGAATTCTAAAAATTATGAGGTAAACTAATAAAGGAAAAATAGAATGTAGAGAAGATATGCTGAAAACAAAACAAGACTAAACTAACTCTCTCGATAATTACATTAAAAGTTAAAAAAATAGAGTCCAATAAGTGTCACAGACTGCTAGAATGAAATAAAAACTCAACTATTTTTTGGCTATAGGAGATGGATTTGAAATATAAAGATACAGAGAGGATTATGTTAAATAGGGAAAAACATGGCATGCAGACAGGTTTAGAGGCTGTTGACATCAGATAGAAGAGCCTTTAAGACAAAAAGTGCTATCACTTATAAATAAACCTCACAAAAGTATCAGTCTATCAGGAAGATATACCAGTCATAAACATGTATGTACCTAATAACAGGATGAAAGAAATAAAACAAAGATCGACAAAGTAAAAGAGAGAAATAGCTCCATGAATGTAGATGCTCCACATTCTCAGCAAGTAATAGAGCAATTAGACAATTAGTAAAAACAAGAAAGCTAAAAAACAAAATTACCTTTTTCTCATTGTTAATTGTACAAAAGTCTATACGGATTTGGTCTAAGAAGCCCTCTTTTCAAGCATGCATAGTATATTTATAAAGGAACCATATCCCAGACAAAAGATAAATGTAGAAAATGTTAAAAGGATTGAAATTATTCAGAGGGTGTTTTTCTCAAACTACAATAGAAAACAGAAAATAATAAGATCTCTAAAAAACTCCCTGATATATGCAAATTGAATAATAAATAAGTAAGCTAGGGGACAAAAAAAAAAACCAAGAGGAACTGGAAAATACTTTGAATAGAGTAAAAACAATAACAAACAAGTAAACAGCTCAGGAATGGAGCCCAGGAGTAGAATGCAAGCTTAATGCACATGCAAGGCCCTGGGTTCCATCTCAAGCACCAAAATGCAAGGCGGGGTGGGAGGGAAAAAAAGGAAAGGGAAGGGGAGAGAAAGGGGGAAGAGGAAGCAGAGGGGTGAGGGGAGGGAAAGGAGAAAATTTATAGGATACAACTGAAATGATGCTTAAAGGAAAATTTATGGCTCAAAATGCTTCTGTAACAACAAAAGAAAAGCCTAAAATGAATAAAGATCTACCCTGAGAAACTATAAAAAGAACAAAATATGAGAAAGTATTTATAAGAAAGAAAATAATAAATTTACAAAGTAGAAATTTATGAAAGAGAAAATACTGTTATAGACCACTATCTGAGCAGGATTTAAAATTAACTAATTGGCTTTCTCTGTTTATCTGTGAGTCTGTCCTAGGCCTCTGTCCCTTGCCTGGCAATGGGAGCTGACTCATAGTAAGTGAATCTCTATGAATCACTAGTCCTGGCTGAGGCCTGTAGTGGCCTGTGAGGCCAGAGATACCTCAAAGGGCAAGATAAGGCCATAGCTGAAGACACCTTGGCTCCTCCACTAATTAAGTAAATAGAGACTGCAGCTTAAGGAATTTCACTCCTGTGGTCTCAATCCTACCATAAATGTCATCCTGGAGATAAGATGGTTCTCCTAAATCGGCATAATTTACTACTTGGAGAAGTCTTTGAAATGACTCCCAAGGCCCTGCTCATTTCCCATGCTTTCCTCAGTTTCCCCACCCTTTGTTGTTGGACCTAATAAAAATGGGCAGTTCAGAGAAGTCTTTGTCTTAGCCCTCAGAGTCTTGAGCTCAATTAAAGAGTTTTGACTCTCCTCGTGCCCTAAAATCACATCTCTTGTCTCATTTTATTTAAGCCTCTGCAGTACACTTGTTTGGGAAATTGGAGATCTAGGTCAGGACCCGATAAAATACAAAAATAATAAAGTTGAAAACTCATTCTTTGAAAAGTTCAGAAAGATTTTAAAAGCACTAGCTAGACTACATTGAGAACAAATAGAGGTAATAAAATATAAATATTGAGAAAGAATTATCCAATAAAGTTAGTGCTGAAGAACAATGGGGGAAGTTCAGTAATTTCAGTCAGTGTTTCTGGGTAAATTGGACATCCATTTGGAAATGAAATAGAATTTTAACAGTCTGCCCTCACTACATACAAAAATCCATTCTAAGTAGATCTTAGACTTATATATGATGGACAAAACAATAAAGTTTCTAGAAGAAGACAAGGGAGTATTTTCATGATCTCAGGTATATCTTAAGAATCAAAAAGCACTAAACATGGGAAAAGATGAAACACTTGGATTACATTAACCCTGAGAATTTCTTTTCATTGAAACACACGAAAATATGGAAATTTTGAAAGTAATATTTGCAAAACACACAATTAATAAAAGGTTGTATCTAGGATATACATTTTAAAACTTCAAACCAATAAAGAAAAAAAGGCAATATTATAGAAAAATAAAATGAGCACGAGACTTAAGCAGACATGTCACAAAATAAGATTCAAGTGGACCATAAATAGCACATGAGCACAGGAAAAGATGTTCAGACTTATCAAGGAAATACAGCTCATACTGCATTGTCATTAGAAGCCCAAATGGAGAAGAATGTGTACTTAACAAATGTAAGGCCCAGGGTTCCATCTGACTCCTGGCTATTGATAACATTAGGAAAATTGATAATATTAGATGTTCGCAAGTATATGGGACAATGGGCACTCTAATACAACACTGACAGAAGTGTAAACTGATACAACCATTTTCTAAAATGATTAAGTTTGAATTTATGCAAAGCCAATGGTCACCACTTGCACACCCAGTATAAATGCGTGCACATCTATAGTCAAAGATGTAGACAACAACATTCCCACCAACATTATTTGTAGTAGGCAAAAATTAAAAACATCTCAAATGTTTATATATGACAGAATGAACAAATGTAGAATAGTCATGTGATGAAATATTAGACTCCAGTAAAGAGGAATTAATCACAGCTCTATGTAACAATAATGATGCATCTCACAAATACAACAGTGGGATAAAGAAGCTATACACAAAAAGAATATACAACTTCGGCATTTATAGAGACACGCAAAATCAAACTATTATGTTTGGGAATATATTGCCAAGTACAAAATACTAAAGAAAAACAAAGAAGTAATTACCATAGAAGCTGGCCATAATAATTATTTTGAGCTTTGAGTTGGTAGCAACAGGAAGCTGCATGGCAGGGCTGATGAGGTTGAAAATAATTCACTTGTCTGTGCCCCAGGTGGTGATTACATCAGGGTATCTTTTATAATGAATTATTTTGCTATCTTTTTCAAATTTTGTCCACTTTCTCTGTGTTATTTTGCAATAGGAAAAAAGTTTAAAAAGAAAAAGAAGCCAAGGAAGTCTGTTGATTCATTTTTAAGTGCTGCAAAAAGATTGAATGGGGAAAAAAAGCTCTAACATTTGATAATTACAGGTCATCTGTGTCTTCTGGAAAAATAATTTTGGGCAAGTGATGGAGACAAGAGGTCAAATAGTCAGCAGTCAGGACTCAAAGATAACAGGAAGCTGAAACAGTAAGTTCTAGCTACACCACCTCTGAGAGAAAAAAGGAGAAAAACAAAATGAACACTAGGAAAGATATTGCTTTTCTTCTTTTCCTCTCCTCCTCCTCCTCCTCCTTCACCTCCTCCTCCTCCTTCTTCTTCTTCTTGAAATGTGTGTGGAGTGACAGAAGTTGAGAAATCTGATTACAGTAACTTTTTCTTTAAGTGGTATCATTGTAATGTTCATTGTAAAACAATTATCAGCAAAATTAGAAGTCAAATTAGTTCAAATTATTCAATCTTTAATGAAATCTTAAAACTCAACTTTATATCAATTACAATCAATTACAATCCTAGAAAATCTAGGATTGTAATCAATTACATTCCTAGAAAAATATAACTCTCCAAAAATGACTCACAAAAAAACCCTTTAAAATATGATAACCACTAAATAAGTGGTTCAGTTAGAATTTTAAAATCCACAAGCAGACAATAAATGAGTTGAAATAGATTTAGTGAGTTCTACCAAACATCCCCAAACCAGATCACCTCAATCTTACTATAATCCTTAAAAAACAAAAAAAGAAAAAGAAGAAGAAATGTAGCAGGAGCAAACATTCTCCTACTGAGAGGATATAGAGGGCCATGCTACAAACAAATGCAAAACCACAAATGAACATAGTAAAAAGATCCAACTACAGTAGTAGCTAAAAACTCAAAACTATAATTAGATGACATTTTTCTCATCTCATACTGCAGTTATTTTGTGATTGGTCCACTGAAGACTTATAAAAAAGAACAAATCATTACAACTTTTATGGAACATAAGAAAATTTGGCAAAATTTACAGTATCTTAAAATATGATATTTTTCATGAATGTACTTATAGAAGTGCATTTTTGCAAATATCAGAAATGTGAGCAAATAGGGATACACTTATTACAATATGATTAACAGTAAGAACAGTAGATTTAATTTATACTTATACTTATAGATTTAATTTATACTTATATTAAATATATTCTAGTGCATGCATTCAATAGAGTGATTTATGGCACAAAAATAACATGAAGGATTTAAATAATTCCCAGAATATTCAAAGATGTAGAAAAGGATGATGACACAATATTATGCATACACAGTAAACACAAAACTGAAGATAGAACACAATCCTATCTTTGCACAAAAAAAATCACTGAAAAGAGTGACATAAAAAATATTAAAACATTGGCAGAAATTATTTTTATGATGCTAAAATATATATTACATTTTTTATTTGTTTGTCCCAAGTTTTCTGCAAGTAATAGTACTTTATATAATAATAGATAACAATTTATATAAAATAAATATTGTTTTTAAGTGAGTAGATGAACTTATCTATGGTGCAAAGGTAGAAATTTTAACATCTTCAGAAACACTGCAGGAGAATTAAGAATATGTAGAAAGCACAAAATATTTGGAGCTGGACAGACATATTTTAACCTTGAGTCACTTATTATTTATGTTATATTTAGAGATTCCTAATCTACTAGCCACAGAGCCTTCCTTGCAGGACTCTGGCATGACACTGATGTGCTAATATACTCAATGTGACTGACAGAACTAATGTTAAGTAAGTTTTCCATAAAATTTAGGTCCTGTTCCCTTACTAATACTTGAATCTTATCTTTTTGTCTCTCAGTTTTGATTTTTTTGCCTATGGGTAAATTGATGTTGCTATTATTTCTATAATAATCAATTAAAACTTAATTTTATAAAGGCCAGTCCATGTAAGGTGAATTTTTTAATTTTTTATTTTAAAGAGAATAAAACCAAGCAAAACAAAGCAGAATAAAGCCAGTAAAAACAAACTAGTGTAAGACACACAGGACCCCAAAATAATAGGAAATCAACAATGGTCACCAGTGTCTCCTGTCATCCTTAAAACAGCTGCAAGTACCCTCAGACATAGTAAAAGTCAAACAGAACAGAAGAGAACAGAAACAATAAAAGCAAAACAATAAATGCAATAAAGGGCTTTAAAACAAGATACCAGTAAATCAAAAGTGGCTTCCACAACATATCTTGTTATCTTTGAAATAGCTGCCCATGCCATCAGATATAACAAAATCAAAAGAAAAAAAAAAACAGAATAAAACCCAATCCAACAAAACACTGAAACTGATACAGCTCTTCAAAACAAGATAATAGAAAGGACCAGGGATTTAGCTCAGTGGCCTAAGTGCCTGCCTGGCAAGCACAAGGTTGTTCAGTTCGATCCCCGGTACAAAAAAAAAAAAAAAACCAAGATAATAGGGAATTAACAATGGCTACCACCTTCAGAAGGAGATTCCCCCATAGATGCTATGTTGTGTACTGTTAACCTCTGAATAAATTACATTTTACCTCAATAGCTATCATTTCAGCCTGTGTTTCTCCAGATCAGCCAGTCACTTACGAAAGGGGTTGGGGTGGGGAGGGTTGGCTCTTCTTGTTTCCCAGCCCACGCACCAGAAGGGGCTGGTAACTGGCTGTCTCCCAGCAGCCCACGCATAGTACCATTTTGCAGGGAGGGCTTGTTTCTTGGTGACTTCATGTTCTCTTCCCCCGTAGTCCACAAATAGTGCTCCAGGTAAAGTGAATTTAAAATGACATTTGATACAGTTGAGTATAAAAGTACTTTTCCTTTAAGCATAATTAATTAAGGTAATAAAAGATTCATTCAAAGGGGACTGAAAGCTATGTGGAAATAATTCACAATTATTTGACTGATCTTACTACTCTTCCCATTGAAAGGTCAAATAAATAGTACATGCAAATGATTAAGGTGAGTCAATTTGTTAATTAGATAATACCCTAATATTTATTTTTTTCTTTATTATGAACTTTAAAAAGTAAAAAATAGTTCCATATTGTTGTGAAGGGGAAAAAAAGACTTTCTCATTGAACTATTTCATAAACTCTTCTTATATGTTTTTATTTTATTTATGATTAGCAATATTTTCACAGAGGTACTGATAGTGTAGTTATATATAATCAATATTTGTTGTTCATAATTAGTAGTGTAAATAGTGATACATAATCAATATTTGTTGTTAATAATTTCTCATTTTCAGTAACTTGATTACATAGAATTTTGGTGAACACCCAGCACCATATTTCCAAAATATCAGGTTGTTTGAATATGCACAAAACAGTAGTATATGTTGGTACACAAATATTTTAGATTAAGACAATTGTTTGCATAAATGATATTGTACTGGCCTGTATTGTTATCATCTCAAGCAGACAGTGTTTGTCATGAAACCCTCAATTAGCCAAAAAATTCGTTAAGTGAATTTTGGTATTTTTCAGGCCTTATATTCTATTTCTCTTTATCACAAAGCTGGAAAATTGAGCAGTGATGTTTGCCTGCTTTTTCTTTTCAGCTGAATGGAATGGAAAATTACACAAAATTGAACAAAGGAACTGCCTTGACCTTCTCAATCGCCTGGAAATGGAAGTGTTTATTCAAGCATTTACATGGTGGCCCTGGTTCATGATGCCCTTGAATTAATATAAACTGTTTTCCCAGAGGTGTAAGATAAGCAGCTCAAGGCATATGCTTTCTTCACTTTGCCTCTGCTGAGCTGCTCCCTTTAGCACGAGGTGCAGGTCCTGAAGGAAAAATCCTGTGTCTGTCCCAGCTCACCTGGACCCCCTGTTGTAGGCTCCAAAAGGGTCTGTTAATGTCCACTTTGGTCTTTTCATGATCCGTTCTTCCCAGAGCAAAAGAGCAATTGTTTTTAACGTGAAAAAAAAATCCTCTCTTTTTAAACTAACTCTCACCTGGCTGCCAATTGGGATTAGAATAAAATCTGCCCCCTTTTCATAACCCTATAAAACCTGGACCCTACACTATTGGCCCTTTGCCGCCTCACTGGGCCACACTGCTCAGATGCAAATTCATTCCCACCAGCAGTCCCTCCACCTGCTATTCTCGCTGCTGAAAGGAAGTGTCTTGCCCCTGGACCTTCCCATTGCTACCTTAGTTTTTACACTCAGGTCTCAGCTTAAATATCATCAAATGTCATCTTTTCAGAGATTTTTTTTAACTTCCTAATTCAAAGTGCACCAGCCCTGCTTCCTATTGTCCCATATACTTGTAATTTCCACACTGCCTCTCACTAGCTGACATTATTTATTCATTTATTTTACCGTTTTCCTTTGTACCTCACTGAAACTTTACTGCAGAAAGGCAGGTGTCTGGTTGATAATACTCACCACTATACCCTTAACATGGAGGACAGTGACAAACATTAAGTGCAGAAATTTTTAAAATTTATTTTTATTTACTTACTTAGTTTTGCAGTACTGGGGATTAAACCCAGAGCCTTTGCACTGACCTATATCCCCAGATCTTTTGTAATTTTTTAAAATTTTGAGACAGGATCTCTTAGAGCTAAATTGCCCAGGTTGCGCTTGAACTTGCCATATTCCTACCATAGGTTTCCAGAGTTGTAGAATCATAAATACTGTTCTACATGAACAAGTAAATGTATCTGCAGAACAAATCAATCAGAGTTGTTTTGGGTTTTGTTTTTGTGTATGAAAACCACACGAACTCTCACCAATTGAGGTGGAAAGGTATTTATTGGAGGGTACAATGGCTAATTTTATGTGCAAACTTGTCTGCACCACTGGTCACCAGCCTAGCTATTCGGTCACACATTATCCTGATGTTTCTATGAGGCTGCTTTGAGATAAAATTGATATTTAAACCAGTACACTCAGTAAAGAGGATTTCTCCCCCTCCCATGCTGGAAGTCCAAATATAATGGATAGGTTGACTTCCCCTGAAAAAGAGAAAAGACCTCCTGCCTAACTGCCTTTGGGATATTGGTTTTTTCCCTTCTTTGAGACTTTAAAAGAACGCTGACTCTGCCTGTCTCAAGTCTCCCCAGTTTCCAACTAGGAATGTACCATCAATCTCCCCTGCAGATCTTGGGAAGTTGTAACTTCTATACCATGGGAGCCAATTACCTGTGACAAATCTGTTACACACACACACACACATACACACACACACACACACACACACACACACACACACGGTTGTTTCTCTGGAGAACCCAAATGAAACCAGGATATCAAGTGGCTCACAAAATAGCCAGGAAAACTGCAGAAACAGGGTTGAAGAATGGGCAAGAAACAAGCCCATAAGATCGGAATCATGACCAGTGGGGCGCTAGGGCACAGTCTGGTCAGGATGACCCTGCCTTTAGCCCTGCCCATCATGGCCACAGAGGCTCCTCGTAGTGTTGCCACCCCAGGACGGTGGGTTTTGGTGCTCTCACAGCACACTCAACTGTCACTCTCCCTGTTTCTTTAATTCCTTTTCCTCATGCTTAAGATGCCTTGCAGCAACAGTCTTAGCCACATGCCAAAAATCCTAGATGTGAGTAGATTAGGAAAACATTAGCCTCTAGACTTGGAAGTTTTGTAGTGGAAGGTACATCTTGTCACCAAAAATATAATAAGATTTGAAAAGAAAATCATTGCTCTTTATCATTAATGATTAGCCATAACCTGGAGATACATTGATCTGGCTATGTCCGTAACAAATCTGTTCATTTATTCTATTATCATATATTGCCTGTATGATAAATCTGTTCTGAGTCAATTGGTTATAATTAGCCCCATGAACTATGAAAAGCCCTACAAAATTCTAATGATGTCAAATACCTATATAATAGCTATGAAGGTAGTTGTGAAGGCTGATGAAAAGACATAACCTCTAATCCAACACCAAGACTTTATGAACATGTCTCTCCTTTGTGGGTGCCATTCACAGTGGACATGGATTTGGACCACAGACACATGCTGCTGCGTTCCCTCACCGAGTGACTACATAAAGGGCTTGGAGCTTTGATTGTTTTGCTTATAAAATGAAATTAATAATATTACAATAATAACCCCCTCATGGTGAGATGCAGAACAGCAAACAAACCAAACAGTGGGATGTCCAGTTTATAAAGGGCTTGATTCAGTTCAGAAAGGAGTCTTGATGACCTAATTACATTTTAAAGGCCTGTTGTCTTTATACCGTCTCAGGGGTCAAATTCATTCACCTGGAATTCGGGAGGGGAAACAAACCACAACAGTTAGCACTTGTTTCTCTCTTGTATGTGCTCTAAATGTTCATGGCCCTTCATCCTCCATTCTAGAAGCTCCTGCTGACTCAGTGAATGACAGACATCCCTCATCTTCTAGATCCTGTCAAGAGCGCTGTCCTTCCTGCTTGGCCTTGTGCTTCACACGGAGAAATTTCAGCTGACCCAGCCCTATCCAGGCTCCCTGCACGGGGAAGACAGATTTATTTGATGAGTTTGGGGTACAAGAAGGACCCTTTTTAGACAAAAAATATTAATAATTCTTGCCCTAAGTATCATGTTGGTCGTTTTATTCTATTCTGTGAAACACCTTTGTAGGGAAATAAAATTATCATTATAATGAATATTACTTATACACATTATTTTATTGATTGCAAAAAGCCTAGGTCTTAGAAATTTGATTAGTTCATGCTATAGCTGGCTATTTAAATTTAACACATGAAATATTGGGCAAATTTAACTTCACAACATCTTAACAACTCTGCTTTTATTCAGAATCTCAAACTTATGACCAGTTTGAAATGCACATTCATTTTAAGTACTAATGTGGTAAAGCCTGGAGAACGTGACACAGAATCAACACGCATGCTGGTGCTCACAACACAAGAGCAGCACAGTGGGAAGATCTTTTTTTAAAGGCTCAGCTCAACAGGGAATAGAAAGAAGAAAACACAAATGTCTCTGCCCTGCTAGAAGCCTTTCCTTTGTGTGCTCTTTTCTGGCAGATGAAAAGCAGAGAAGCTCCAGCTTGGACTGCTCCCCAGGGGCTGGAAGAACAAAAGCAAAGCAAACACTCCTCTGCTTCCAAGAATGACATTTAGGGAGCAATAGTCTGTCTTTTTTGTTTCTTCTTCTTCCCTGGTTATTAAATTTAAAAAAAGATTAGTGGTAAGGTGAAAATGCTTTTAAAAATTAGTTTTAGTTTTGGGGAAGAATTAGCTTGTTTTTAAATCATAGCAAAGGTTATTTTGTTTCCCTCCTTCAAAATGCCCAATGCAGTCTTTAGTCTGTGGTTAATTCCTTAATGGCTTGGGTCTTTCATGGCGCAATTGAAATCTAAGACCTCCCATTTTGTTCTAATGATATATTATCCCCTGCACTCTAGGGAGGACCTAGAGTTAATGCCAGTTACAAATGACTTTCCTTTACAACCTAACTTCTTCTCTTGGAGCTTGACGCCTAGGACTTTAGTTCATTTTATATAGTTGGTGTATGGTTTAACATATTCACCATAGGCCATAACTGTCATGTCTTGCTGCCAGGTGGTTCAGACCGGCAGGAACATGTTAAATGTTTGCCCTCCGATGTTCCAAAATTTATTTGTTGAAATTCTAATTCTCAAATTGATAGCCCTAGGACCTGCAGCCTTTCAGGGGTGATTAGATCATGAAGGTAAAGCCCTCGTGTGTCCTCAAAAAAGGACACAGTTAGAAGGTGCCATCTGTGAGACAGTAGGTCTTCACCAGATACAAATATGCTCTTTCATTTGTCTTGACTTCCCAACTTTCAGAACTACAGTATGAGAGATATTATAAGTCACCTAGTTCAAGGTACTTCGTGAGAACAGCCCAGACTAAGACTCATATCCACTCCAAAGATTTGCCATGATGCTAGGCAATACCCA
The DNA here is from genome assembly GCA_004027295.1 of Dolichotis patagonum. Taxonomy (NCBI): domain Eukaryota; kingdom Metazoa; phylum Chordata; class Mammalia; order Rodentia; family Caviidae; genus Dolichotis; species Dolichotis patagonum. The sequence continues at coordinate 34,822 of PVJX010016080.1, forward strand.
GACAGACTCAAGGCTAATAAAAATATTAGCCTTGCCACACCACTGACCTCAGTAACAGCACAAAGTAATTTGAAATACTGCAATGGGGGGCTAAAATCACACTGTACTACTCAGTCCCAGACCACACCAAGACAGGGGCTTGCACTGTCCTGTCTGACTTGTGAACCCTGTTCCAAACAGCAGTGTATGTGCAAGAGCCACTTTCCTATCCAATTTAGAAATTGCACTGCCCCAAAAATGTCTGAACCCTGTATCCAGGACCCTCATCCTTTAAATACTAGCATGTTAAGACAAGTCCCAACTCTGAAATCCTTTCCTTACATTTCTTCCTTACAGTGGGGGTCTGACTCAGCGGTGAATTATCTAAAGCAAATAGACTCTTCATCACAATTTCTGCTAATTAGATCCACAAATGCCTTTGAGTCTAACAACACCAAGCAACCCTTCACATCCTCTTCTTGACCCTTGGTATGTTTAATGTCTGGCTTTTATGGGGTTGGCCTAATCCTCCAGTTATTCATTTTTAATATCTTTCTAGGGGACTTTTTCTCTTTCTTCTATTGCAGGAATTACCCAGACTTCCACCCTTAGGTCTCTGCTTATAACATGCTATTCTATGGCTCATAACCTCAGTGCTTATAGCTGTCCGTAGATACGTAAATAAGTGAAGCAGGTATTGGAAGAGACAAACCATGTGGCTCTCCTGTTCTTTAGTGTTTTCTTCTTGAATAAAGAAATCCTTTTTCATTTATAAGGAAGCACCCCAAAACAGAATCTTGGATGGCATCTGAGCTAAGAAGGAGCAGATGAATCTGCGAAGGAGCAGGGAGCAGCTGCTTCCCACCTCCCCACCCATAGGTAATGTGAGCACCAGCAAAATTTGTCCGCTTCTCAAAAGAACATGGAAATTCAGACTTTTATTTAAAATCTCTGATGTTTAAAAAATTTGCTCAAGCATAACACATTTACATATCAGAGAGAGCCTGCCAAAGAAAACCCATCTCCATGCCAGGAATGGCCAACAGATCTCTGATTGGCAGCTGCTACAGCACAGATTATTGAAGGCAGTGATTTTTAAACTGCAGAGGGTAACCCATCGTGGGATCACTCTAACAGGCTGTAAGTAGTGCTCTCACAAGTAACAAAATTCCATATGGGAAAATAACGTTGAAACTGGAGATTTAGCTCAATAGCTCAAGCGCTTGCCTGGTAAGCATGAGGTCATGAATTCAATCCCCAGTAACCTTTAAAATAAAATAAAATTGAAAAAATTAATATATTGATATATCATATTTAGGAGGGACAGATACTCTTACATGAAACGTGTGTGTGTGTGTGTGTGTGTGTGTGTGTGTATAGCTATCAAAATGTCTCTTCCTGCCTATAGTGAAAGGGTTTAAATGTCACTGCTCAGGTGACATCACTCTACTCTCTTACTGTTGATTGCCATTTAAATGCCAGTGATTGTAAAACGTGCATCTGTAGGAAGGATTTTGCTCTTAACTGCAGTCCTGTCTGCAGCTATCTGCTGTACTATCATGCAGATGCGCCACAGGTCTTACACATGCAAATCATCCTAATGATAGAACAATTAAAATAATTGGCTTCATCGTCAGACAGATCTCAGGATTTCTCAGCCTGTTTTCCCATCTTTAAAATCAGGATAATTGAGCTCTCTGAGTAAGATTTAAGAATTTATTCTTAAAATAGTGCCTGGCACATAACAAAAATAAATATTTCTTGAGAAGCAATCTTATTGCAGACATTGTTCTAGGCACTAGAGACTGATGAGAAAATTCAGCCCCTCTATGTAAGACAGTGCAGCTTTTCAGTCATTTGAGAAAGTTAAAAATCAACAAAACATTCCTTCATGTTTCACTGGATACAGTAATCCTTTTTAAACCTATTTTATCAGTATCCTTTTGAAATAGGCTCTTTGAAGTTTACGAACTTATGACCACAAGGATGACCTTCTACTTCCTGCTGAGTGTCATAAGCTCTTCTCTTCCTCCTGAGTGTCATGAGATCTTCCGGCCCCAGCAGGATACAAGGCAATTCTCAGAAAACTCAGAGCTGGATTTGGCTATGCAAGACAATCTGCAATGTCACTGTGTTAAGCTTGATGAGTGAGCCAATGTTCTTCCTCTCTGTGAAGTCTGCCAACAGTGACCACATAAACAGATACATGCGTCACAACTTGATAGAATTGTGTCATTGTCAGTGTTACGCTAAAGCATGACGCTGATGGAGGAAAAGGAAAACCACACCATTCTCCTTCCCTTCCCTTCTTAGCCCACTTTCGTTTTCTGCCTATATTCCAAGCTCGATGACGCATCATCCTTTGAACTCTGGTCGATGACAAACCCACCTGGTCCAGTCTGCAGGCTCAACTCTCTCTTATTTCTAAACTTCATCCACTTTCCATTTTTCCTGCTGTTGGGTTATGCCAGACTCTATCATCATGAGGACTTGCCTGAGGACTTGTGACAATCCATGACTGATGCTTGCTTCCAGACCCATCCCCCTTTCTACACATCCTTTACTCTGAAAACACAGGCTTCAAACATGAATTCTGTCATGTCCCTTCATTTCCTAACCCTTGAATGACTTGACATTGTTATCTGTAGAAAATCTAAGTTCCCATAGGTGTACCAGACCAGACATGATCTTACCCTTACTCAACTCTTAAGCATCATCTAGTCTCACATTCTGCCTGCCTGTTCATTAGAATGAGTGGCAGTTTGCAATACTTTTTTTTTCTATGCTAAGTATTGATCCCAGGGCTTAGCGCTGAGCTATATTCCCAGTCCTTTTTATTTTTTATTTGAGACAGGGTAACCCATGCTGCTTTTGAACTTGGTGATCCTCTTGTTTCAGTCTCCTCATAAATGGCTTTATAAGCATACATCACACTGGGCTCCAAGACTTTTTTTTTTTTTTGAGACAAAGTCTCACTGTGTAGTACAGGCTGACCTTGAACTCATGCAGCAAGGCTGGCCTTGAATTCATAGTGCTCTACCTGCCTCAGCCTCCTGAGTGCTGGGATTACAGGTATGCACCACTATGCATGGCCCATCTCCAAGACTTTTAAAGCTTTCTGTCACTTCTCAGGTCTTACATAGGCTACACTTCATCCTAGAGGTCTTTTTCTATTTTTGCTTCCCTAATTTGTCATATTTTCCTTCAATACTTAATATTTCCACCTTTCAGTTGGGTACACCATGAGCTTTTCTATTTTTCTTGATTTTCTTCCCTGATAGGACTGTGTCTGGGTGTGTCCTCAAAGCCTTGTGCAGTCATAGGCGGGGCTTTTCAGGGGCATCTGGATCTGGAGTGTGTGATGTTGAGATTAGTGTGTGATGCCGGGATCAAGGGTATGTGATTACTAAATGATTCTCTCTGGGAGAGGATCATAAAAAGGCCCTCTCTGAGTATGAGTGCTACCCGCCCTAAGGGTGTGTAGACTGGATAAAGTATAAGGGGCAGAAAGAGGGCTTTTGCTTGTCAAGAACTGTTTCTCCTCTGCCATGCCACCCTGCCTTGGAGCCGGGCAACTATGCACTGAAACCTCTACAAACTGTGAGCAAATAAACCTTTCCTCCTTTAACTCTGGGTGTCAGGTATTTTGTCTCAGCAATGAGAAAGGTAACTAAGAAAATAATTAAGTAAATTGTGTAGCACATAAGTGGTCCCTGTATTTGTTTCCTATTGCTGTTATAACGAATTGTGAAAGACATGATAGATTAAAAACAACACAATTTTATTATTTTCTATAAGTCAGGAGTTTGATGAGTATCATCTAGCCAAAACTTAGGTGTAAACTAAAATTGAAACATCAGTTCATCAAGACATTAGCAGGGCTGCATGCTTTTCTGCAGGCTCTGGGAGAGACCTAGGCCCCTTTTCAAACTTTTAGAGGCCGTCTGCATGCATTACTCCTTGATCTTTGCATCACTCTGGTATTCTCCGCCTCTCTCTTTCATTTTTCAAGCTCCCTTATAATGACATTATCTCTTGGATAATCCAGGACAATCTCTTGTGTTAAGGCCTTTTTAGCAATGTTAATTTTTCTTTGCCCTGTAAGGTAATATATTAATAGGTTTCGGGGTTGGAACATGGACATCTTTGGGAAGCTATTATGCAGAATATCACAGACCCATAAATGGTTCTTATATGAATCTGTAATTAAGGTGTGCAGTGGATCAGGATGGCGGTGGACGGCTGCTGCTCCTGTTTACTAATATTTATGTTCTTTCTTGTAAACGTTCCATGTCACATTCACATTTCTAGAGAAGCTTCAGTTCCTCTATTTCATAGTCTTATGACTGTATGAGGTAAGGCAATTCTAGTTACTCTAACATATACTACCCCAAAATACACTTGCCTCAAAACAACAACAACAAAATAATAATTCTTTTTTATGTAAAGGCCCCAGGGGAATTTCTGGGTTGAATGCTCTCCTCCAGGTGTCAGGTGGCTCACAGGACTCAGAGGCTCAGGTTTCTACCAACTAGTGACTTTCTATCTGCAGTACATAACTGCCAAATCATCTGGGAAATTTGTTTAGTCCATTCAACTAAAAACAGAAAAAAGCACAAGTCTGTGAGGAGGTTTTTATAGGCTGTATCAGGAAGTCACGTACATCATTTCCCATATTATAAGCAACAGATGTCAGCCCTGACTAATGAGAACAGGAATCAGAAATGTGATCCAGTCACACCTAGGAATACAGGAAGTGGCTCAGAGGACCATCTAGCAGTTTGAGACATCTGTGTCCAGGCCTCCCTTGGCCAAGCTCGTGCTTACAATGGGGGTAAGTTAATCAGAAAACGAGCCTCACGTCACTCTCGGTAAAAATTGTGTTTAGTTACAGAAACAAAAAAATACAACTCAACAGTTCAATTGAATATAGGAATTTAAAGTCCAAACTAAGAAATTTGGGGGTAGTAGGCTAAGACATGTGTGCCAGGTCACAGACTTATTAGGGGGCCAAGTCTCCACCGTTTTCCGGTACCACCACGTGGCTATGGAAACTATAGCTGTTGCTTCTATATACTGAGCAAAAAGAAAATAGAAAGTGAAGGGTTGAAAAATTGTACTCAGGGCTTTAACTTTGCCTATACACACTCCCCATTATGAGACTGGGAAATTAAATATCTTGCTTTCTTTAAGTCTACTAGGAAGACCACAGAAGGGACCTGAACAGATGCCCACAGAACATCTGTCTGCATAACTGGAATGCTGGAAACTAATTTATCCCAAATAAATGCTTAACTGTTAAACTTCCTGCACCCAGATACTCCGTGCTCTTCTGGTTCCAATTTGTTTTCTCCTCTGCTTCTCTGAGATATTTTGTTTTTCCAAGAAATTCTCTTTCCTATTTTAATTTGTAAAAGTTAATTTTTTTGCTTGCAACCAACCACCTTTATTGATGGCCCCTGATAAATAACTCTGGGTGTTTAAAGATTCAAGCAGTGACAAGCTTCTCCTTTTACAGTTCTGGATCCACTGACGTTCAGTCTTGTCAATAGAATGCCCCCACAACAACGAGAAATGGAAAGTGTAAAAGAGTATGTGACTATCCAAACTATGCTTTTAGGTATCCAAAGCATGCTTTTTGCCAATGGAAATGTTCATCTAATGGGACATTTAAGTAAAATAAACTTCAATTTTCATTCTGAAATCCACTCATTTCTGTGAAGTTACTAGTGACTTGAGCTTCTTAAAAAAAATGGTGCAGGCCCTTCACCCCCAGGAAGTCTCCCAGAAAGCAGCATCTCAGGCTGTCTCTTTGGGACCCGAAACTGTCGGACCCATAGAGTGGCCTGGGCTGTTTGGATCGAAAGTCTGCACAGACCTGCATCTCAGCGCAACTCTTTGGGGCTGGTAGGCCCGCCCTTCATCCACAAGGAACTGCCTGGAGATCGGCATCTGGGCCAGGTGTGTTTAGGCCCGTAGCCCCACCCTTCACCCCCAGGAAGTCTCCCAGAAAGCAGCATCTTGGCCTGTCTCTTTGGGACCCGAAACTCTTGGACCCACAGAGTGGCCCGGGCTGTTTGCTTTGGGAATATTGTGGAGAATGGCATCTTGGCCAGGTCTGTTTGGGACTGGGAACTTTGCAGAAACCAACATTCTGGCCTGACTCTTTGGGACCTGTAGGCCCTTCACTCGCAGGGAACCTCCTGGAGACCTGCCTGGGACAAGGCACGGAGGCCTGGCCTGCCTGAGATTCCACAGGCTCTGGGGTGGCCACACCCAGCATTCGCCTTACAACTTAGGGAGCCAGGAGCCCACAGAGGGGAGTTAGGACCCTGTGAG